>MU834795.1:0-44176 GCA_029204225.1 Diphasiastrum complanatum
ATATTCCAAAATCCAACATGTGCACGCTAACACTAAAATCCATTAACAGTAAGCATTAACACTATATCCATTAACCCTAATCCCACAATTATAGAAACTCGTCCTTCTCTCTTCTCTTCTCACAAAAAGCATAAGAACATTCAATCCCAATAAACATCGAATACAACAATTAGCAAATACAAAAAAAGCATCAGAGATGGAGGAAGAGAGATAGAGACCAAGGACATTCTTGTTCTATTCCATAAGAGAGCCAACCTGTTTGTATTGAAATGAAGAGAGAACATTACAATGATTCAAAACTACCACTTATATAGTGGATTGAAGGTCTTGGCCTCAATTCCTATTGGCCAGTTTCTACTTTTTGAACTATAAAATAATGCAGCATCTCCTTTTCGAACCACAACTCGAAAATCAAATTCGGTCGATAGTAGTAGCCATCTTGCAATACGTCTCGTGTTGCACGTCTTGTTCACCAAATAAAGTAACGACTGATGATCAGTATAAAAATGCAAAATGTGTCACCATTAGATAATCTCGAAATTTCTTAACAGAAAAACCATGGCCAACGCTTCTCGTTCTGTTGTCGAGTAATTTTTCTCAAGATCTGTAAGCTGTTGACTTGCAAATCTGATATGATAGTCTTGCATTCAGCTAGCTGCGTTAAAACTGATCCAATAGCATATTTTGATGCATCAGTATGAACATGAAACTCTATTGTCCAATTTGGAGCTCATAAAATTGGTGCAGAAGCTAAAGCTTTCTTCAATTTTTTAAATGCTTCCAACGCCTCAGTTGTCCAAATAGGTACAATGGTCAACTTGTATATAGGTTGTGCTAAATCCACAAAAAATAGAATGAATATCCTATAGTAATTTGCATGACCCATAAAAATATATACTCCTCAAATTGTTCTTGGTGGCGGTAGCTCCACAATGACTTTGATTTTGGAATAATTCGTAACTATGCCATGTCTTGATATCACATGTCCAAGAACAACTCCATGAGTTACCCAAATTTGACACTTTTCTAGAATTAAGGAGATTTGGTATTTGCGACAATGTTCAAATACTTTTTCCAAATGATCTAGGTGGTCTATATCGGCACTATGAACTCCGAGGTCGTCAAAGTAGATTTCAAGGAATTTTTGCAAGTAGTCTTTGAAGGCGAACTGCATTACACTTTGAAATGAACTAGGTGCATTACAAAGTTCAAACGACATAACTTTATAAGTATAAGTTTTTTATTTTGTTGCAAAAGCTGTTTTATGACGATCCGCAGGTGCGATTTTAACGTGGTTATAACCACTGAATCCATCCAAAAAACTATAGGCTTTCGCTCCAACAAGACGGTCCAATATGCTTTTAGTAAAGGGTAACGGAATTCGTATTACTTTGTTCAAAGCTTTGAGATTTAAACAAATTCTCATCTTCTCACTCTTCTTAGGAACCGACAACAATTGGAGAAACCCATTCAGTATGTTCAATTTTATAAATGAAATTGGCTTCAAATAATCTCTGTAGCTCTTTTTTAATAAGATCAGTAACGTTTGGATTATAGTGATAGAATCTTGTGACTTTTGGAATTGCATCAGGCATCAAGGAAATTATATGATCAATCACAGATGTTGGAATCTCTTTTAGATCCTTGTACATCCAAGCAAAACAATCTTGATACTTAACCAAGAACTTCCTTAGTGCCTGAAACTGCTCTGAGGTAAGTTGCGTTCCAACTTGCACAATCTTTTCTGGTTTTCTGGTTCATCAAGATTCATTGGTTGTGTCCTAGTTGGTTCATCGTAAACCTCTTTCGTTTCTTTTGGTCTTGCGGACAATCCTTGTAACAAAGTTCATAACTGCATTCCCGACATAATGGGACAAATTTTCCTTTGTTTGGACATTCCGCAACTCTGTGGTTCTCTCCGCATGCAAAGCATCCAAGTGGTGCTCTGGTCCATTGTCTCGTTGCTTTCTGACACAATCGAGACACTCAGGATGGTATTTGGTCTTGACTAGACAATCAACCATGAAATGGCTGGTTTCACCACAGATGAAAACATGTATTATTCAATGGCCCTTTTACAATGGCATAGCCATCTTGTATGGCTAGTGGATTCGGACTTTCATTTGAATATTCATGATAAGTCAAGGAATGTCCAGATTGTGACGATTGTTCTTCATATTGTTGGATTGTATGTGCTTGGATAGGCTGATATGAAGGACAAGCATCAGCAGGATGCGTAGCCCGACAGTGTGGGCACCATATTAGTTTTCGTCTATAAGGTACCTATGCACGGTTTGGCTGCCCAGGAATACTGCGTTGGATAGACTTCATGGTAGTTTGAAACTCATTGGTGAGTTTCTCCATCTGGAGTTGGTGTTGCTTATTAAGCAACTCCAACTGGGATTTCCAAAGTTGATCTTGGGTATCCTCGATCGGCTTCGACTCATGGACAGGAGCACGGGGGTGCCCTCTTTTCTTTGGATTCATCAACATCTAATCCTTTATTTTCTTCCTTGATGGCATCAGACATAGCTAGCTTTAGGCTTGTATATTCATCATTGGATTTAAGCTCGCGTCTGATCCATCTTGAATTGTACTTGACTTTTGAGACGTTTGAATCCCTCAATATAATCTCGTACACGTTCATCTTTTGTCATCTTCATGTTACTCAATTTGACAAAAGGACTCTCTATCAAACGAATTGGCTTAAAACGCTTGATAAAGGACTCTTTCAAAATTGACTAGTCTATTTTACCTTCATGATCAAGGTTAAAAACCAGTCTCGTGATTTAGCGATCATGGTCATGGAAAACAGTTGGACCATAGCATCAAGGGATGTTTCGCCGTAAACGTCACGTGCATTCTCAAAGATTTGCAAGAATCTTTGAGGGTCCGAACTATCGTCAAACTTTGGTAGATCTAACTTGGGTGTACGTCTCTCAAGATGCGCTCCATGAGTGGCAAAAGCTCCATTCATGTGTGTTCGGGCATGTGATGTTTCAACACCGTGAACATGGGTTCATGCTCTTGAAGACTCGGCTTTATCAGGTTCTTGTCCCTCAAATGGCTTCGTGGATGACTCATGTAGTTGGGACCACATTCGGTAGAACCTATGACGTTGGACTTGTTCAGCTGTGGGAGATGTCATCTTGTATGGATAATTATCATGGATATGAGGAGCATTAGGTTGGTCCATTGTGCACTGTCTGTATTTACGTGTGTTGTATGGGAGTTTTTTTTTGGTGTTTTTGGATTTTTTAGGGTTTTTTATCTTTTAGGATTTTTTTGATATTTTTCGAACTAATAGGGCAGGTAAGGGAGAGACTCAGTATGAAAAGGGCTTTCTATTGGTAAAAGTTTTATTTTTTGGAATTTTCTGGGGTGTTCATGCCTCTTTTTTTTTTTTTCAGACTCTAAGGCTTTGGGAAGATGGTGGTTCAGTCGAAATTGCAATCAGACATCTCGGTCAAAAGTTATGTGCTATGGCGTGGATTTGGTCCAGTCGAGATGGTGAGCAACCCCTTCGGTCGAGATGGTGAGGAACTCCTTTGGTCGAGGTGGTGACCAGTTCCTTCGGTCAAGATCAGACGAAAAGCCTTCGGTCGAGATCTGACGGATGTCTTTGGTCGAGATCTGACACAAAGTCTTTGGTCAAGATTTGACGGATGCCTTCGGTCGAGATCTAACGCAAAGTCTTCGATTGAGATCTGATGGATGTCTTTGATTGAGATCTAACGGATGTCTTCAGTCGAGATCTGATGCAAAGTCTTTGGTTGAGATGCCAACGGAAGCCTTTAGTCGAGATGCCAACAAAATCCTTCGGTCAAAATGCCAACGGAAGCCTTCGGTCGAGATTTCAGAAATGGCGTCGGTCGAGATCTCAAATAAAAAATTGTTTTTGTTAAGCACCTGCGTTGGTCGAGATGGTAAGGGAGGGAGGCTTGGCTGAGATGGGACAGAAGGCGCTCGGCTGAGACGGGAGAGAATAGATTCTATAGCCCATTTATGGTCCAAAAACCAATTTTGGTCCAAAATCACTATCTAATTATCATTTTGACTATTCAAACACCATGCAATCATTAGATCCAATCATTAATGATTGTGAAACAATAAGTACAATCTGGAAAATGTACTACACCAGTACCTATGATCAATTCCAAGCAAAAACCATGAATTCTAGGTGAAAAATTCACTAAAACTATCAAAAATCCTATGATTTCCATCAAAATTCATGGAGCAAATCCACAAATATGATCTTATGGCTGAATGTACACCAAGGATCTGAGAAGCCACCTAATTGGATATGAATTTGACCACCTGAAAGAATAAGCAAAGAGACACACCAAGTTTTAACTCACATCAAGTTTGAAGTTTCAAGTTCAACGATCATTGATCTGAAATCATCTAAATTCTAATTTCCAAGATCCTCAAGCCCCACCTCCTGGTTGATGGGATCCTTGCTCTGATACCACTATAACGAATGTCAAATGAAGATCTTCAAGAATCCTGTCACATGCAAACCAAAAGGACACCTGTGGAGCATGAACCACCCAACCAATATGGACAGGCTAGTCAATACCCTAACCAATCCACCCCCAAGCCACAATGAGTGAACACAAGAGAGGAGAGAAAACCTAGATCAAGAATCTGAAATTCCAATAGGGAGATGGGCGAGATTCCATGGTATGTATTCTCTCCAAGAGGAGAGAATATTCTCCTTTGGATCCCCATGTAGCCTATATTGAGATATTGACCTCCTATTCTTGCATTAAAGCAGTCAATCAGTGTAGTCATCATCAGTTATCTTAGAGACTGATAACAAGTTCTTTGATAACTGAGGAATATGAAGGATGTTAGGAACACAAATAGATAGATCATTGTTGAAGGTGATCTTCACTGCTCTTTTGCCTTCCACGTGTATGGTGCTAAAATCTCCGAGGTAGATGAATTGATCTCTGCTGTAAGCTGCATACTCGGTAAGCCATTCCTTGCGAGAGGTCATGTGTTGGGTAGCGCCACTGTCCAGGTACCAGCTATCCCAATCTTCGTTGTTGCAACCGTAAGTTATTAACAAGTTATCTTGATATGTATTAGTTGCTTTCTTTCCTACTGATCTTCATTATTTTTCTTATTGCATGTCTGCCATTTCGATAATTTTTTTGCTGTGCTTTCTTACTCAAACCATCAAGATACTATCAAATCAGGTATGCCAACAGTGTTATCTAAGAAAATCACAAAAGCCATTACTTTCAAAAGATTTGTCTCACACCATCTCACATAGAATTTGCGCTGACCCCTTTTTTTACAGTGCACGATTCATTTTTGGCCTCCACGAATTCTGTATCAGAGACAAACTATCTTGCTCCTTGAATTCTGTCACGTTGTTGGAGTCTGGCTGTTGTTGTTGTTGTTGTTGTTGTTGTTCTTTGCCTCGTTGCAGATTCAGATACGACACTCCTTGATGTCGTGATTGGCTCTCTTGCAATATCTACATAAAAGCTTCTTGCGCGATCCACCATGCTCACTTTGAGTGTGAGGCTTTTGCTATCGTTGCTGCACTAGATTCTTGCCCTTGGAATAGTCTTTCTTCTTGGTGTACAGGGCCATGGATTTGTCTTTGATGGATAGGCCACTGGTCTTTCTCCGTATTTCTTCTTGAAGAATATGATCGATCACCTTTTGAAGAGTGAGGTCGGGTTGTGTGGAGATCATCACCACAAAGTGTTCATACGACTTTGGAAGAGAAGAAAGCAAAGTCATAACGGCATCATCATATTGAATAAAATATCCTACAATTGATAACTGATCCAATAAAGACTTGAAGCTATTAACGTGAGAAGTGATGGTAGTAGAATCAGACATGCTAAAAGTAAAGAACTTTCATCTAAGATGTAATCTAGTGGTTACATCATGAGTCTCATAGAGATTTGATAACAAATCTAATGCATCTTTAGAGGTTTTGCATGTGGTAACGTGAGATATTCAGGAGTCGACCAGATTGAGTGTGATACATGCTAAGGCCTTCTGATCTTTGATCTTCCATGCCTTTGCTTGATCACCATCTTCTGGTTTCAGGTCAGCACCTTTTACCACATTCCAAAGATCTCTATCTATCAACATCATCCGGAGTTTTAACTTTCAGATGTAGAAACTAGAACCATTGAACTTGTCAATGATTCTAGCCTCGTTGGATGATGATGATGAAGAGCTACCAAGATGAGACATGATAACAGAAATACAAATAGAACACACTTAATCTCTTGGTTTATTTGAGCTACTCTCTGATAGCAATCTGATGGGACAAGGGAGATAGAAGAACGCAAACGGACAAGGAATATTGCGGAACAGCTCTCTCATTGCAATCAGTTGCTAGATGCAAAAACAGTCTAATAGAAAGCTTATGCTAAATATGATTACAACTTTAAGTGTTCTAATTTCCCAACAAGATCTTAAAAATTAATTCATACTCTCAAAAACAAGAGTACAGTTCATCGAAGAGATTACAAATGGTTTGTGTATGTGTGGTATTATTGAAAATCAGATTCAATATAAAGTTTAGTTCTGAGATAGATTGAAACAGCAGTGTGATAGTGCGAGTTCCTCAGGCGTCAAAGACACCCATCGTTTGATCAAAAACTAAGGAGTCGTAGACATCCGTGTTTTGATCAGAGTGTGTAAGCAAGCGCGATCAAACAGCGATAAAGTGCATTGAATTACAACAAACATTCATCTACGTTATACATAGATAGAAAAGCGTATTGCTGCTATATTACACTGAAGCACAATCAAATAGCAATTACAATAAAAAAATGACGACATAACTGAGAGGCTCAAATAATACGTCTCATGGATGGAGTGTCTCATTGTAATATGTGCTGAAATGATCTATTTATAGATTGCATCCATGTATTAACTACATTAAATGTTTGTCACCTAATTAGGCAACCCGTTGTACTTGGAAGTATATGGCTTTTGTGACAACTTTACATTGTGTTTTATGAAGATTTTTTTTTGAAAAAAGACTGCCGGTCAAAAAATCAAGAATGTCGGACGAGGATGTCACATATTCTCTCACTTCACATTTTATGTGAAGTGGTTTTTTCTCACTTCGCAAATTTCGGGAAGTAGTTGGGAACGTTCCTCGTTCAAAATAGACGATCTTCGGCATTTTCTCTCTTTTCGAGAAAATGCAAAAAAGCCAAAGGTGCCCTTAAAACAAGTTTAAGGTGCCCTGACAAGGCAAAGGTGTCTTTAACAGTTTAACCCTTGAAAATACATGACCTTAAAAAATTTTCTCTCTCTTCGCATTTTTCAGAAAAATGCAAAAAAGCCAAAGGTGTTGAAAATAGTTAAACTTTTGAACTGTGAACAAGTTGACTTCTTAAAAAATAATTGAATGGAAGAAGTCGAAGGCCAGTGTCGCAGTTTTTGAGAAAGTGCGAAAAATGCAAATTGTGTGACACTTAGTGTATTTCTGTAGACTGTTGAAAAAGTAATGTAAATCTGTAGACTTGTTCTAAATCCAAGTTTGTGGAAGTCCTTGAAGATGGCCAAGTCTTCAATGACTTCAAATTATTAAACTTAACATATGAGCTTGAAATTATGATAGGATTGGTTACCCTTTGCTGGAGATCAGCCGGAAGCCCGTTTGTAGACGTTCTTCAAATAGTTTGGCTATCTAAGTTATGATTCCAAGGAGACAACTATGGGCTTAATTTCCAACAATGTCATAGCCAGTGCAATACAAAAAAATTTGGATGCTTGGTTGTTCTTATAACTAGCCTTGCCATCCTTTTGCTGGGATAAGATGTTGGGTTTTTGCGCATCTTAGCAGAGTTTAGAGAGAGGGGGGAGAGCCCGCTGACCAGTGTATGCTAAAGAGAACAAAGATGATGAACATTCTGATAGAGATATTGTGAAGGTGCAAGGAGGCCACATCGTTAACAACGAACTGAAACAAGATTCGAGATTGGAGACTTGGAACGTGGAACTTGAACTTGGCTTGGATTATTTCTACAAAGATGCTGCATATCGATAAATATATCGTCAAATTAGCTATCATGCTACAGTCGTGAGACTTGCCTTTGGATGTCCTAACGTTGTTAAAGTAGTTGTTGTATCCTAAACTATGGTATCTGTTGCTGCTCAATTAGTTGTTGTTATACTATTGATAACTGCTGCAATACTGGTGTGGAATGGCTATAGGACTGGCTCTTCATGATAGATGCAATAGTGGGTGGTAAGGCATTCCGGTCCTCTGTTGCTCTGGTGAAGACATGGTGATCGATAGCGTTCCCCTGCCCGCGACTGAGTAGAATGGCCAGTTATGACCATCTCATTGCTCGTGATTGCTCAACCATGGGCTGATTGAAGTCGCCCACCCTCCAAATATTTCATGATGGGATTACCCAGCAGGTTAGGCCAGCTTAGCGCTTAGTAAACCCCCATGTCTACGATCCCACATAAGAAACTATGCTTCCTTCAATAGGTATTGATTGTGGGGATACATCTATCACCATCTTAAATACATCTTCAAAATGAGATTATGTCTGCTAACGGAGCACGATGTGTAGCTACCCGCTATCACTCCTGCTGAAGATTGTCATCATAGTAGTTATTTAGAAATTTTTATCATGGAGGCCTAAATAACATTTGCTTTTTTATGCATGGTTGTTTTGCTAAAGAACCATTATCTTTATTATGCACGAATATTTTGGTAAAAAACCGTTATGTATGTAAAAGAATATTTATACTAGTAGATGGAGAGCTCTCTCTCTCTCTCTCAGTGTGATTGGCATAATGTTAGGCTTAACTCTGAGCAATGGCGTCCCGGCCCTTGATCATACCCCATCACTAGCAAGCACTCCAAGCCTATGTCACAAATGGTAATAGTTTTAATTTTGGATGTTATGAAATTTTTTTTAATATATATACCTAAGAGAGTTTATTTCTTATATTAATTGGCCTTTTCGCATTTTCCCGAAAAGAGAGAAAATGCCGAAGGCCGTCTATTTTGAACGAGGAACGTTCCCAGCCACTTCCCGAAATTTGCGAAGTGAGAGAAAACCACTTCACGTAAAATGCGAAGTGAGAGAATTTGCGACGTCCTTGTCCGTGTCAATGTTCCTGATTTGTTAATCGTATACACTGTGTATAGTTGTCACAAAAGCCATATACTTCCAAATACAACGGCTTGCCTAATTAGGTGACAAACATTTAATGTAGTTGATATATCCTTGTTGCACCAGAGAGAAGGAACTCCACATCTATGCATCTCTGCGTCCACCCTCACCCTCCCCAATTTGGCTTGAGCCTTGATGCTATCAAGGACCATGCTCTCATGAGTCATGTCACCTTAATGAGTTCTCTTAATTTCTTAAAATGAGCTCCTATGCGGCCCTAAATCCCTCCCCCCCACCCATTGTCTCTCTCTAGCTCTCTTTCTCCCTGGCGAGGTAGTGTTTCATGAGCATTGGCTGGAGTGGTCTCGTTCTTTCTGTCTCTTTTCTCTCTCGGTACATCGATCGATCAATCGTTAACGGAGCGGCAGCAGAATGCCTGCGGGTCTGTGCTCGCCCGTCATCTCCTTGGCCACTGGAGCTCATGCTCGTGCCTCCTCTTTGGATGGCCGTTGCTTGGTGCTGCCCTCGTCTGCTCATTGCACCTCTCAGTTTTATGCATCCGCTGGAAAGGTGTCCAGAACTTCACACGCATTGTCAATAAGGCAGTTTGCTAGCAATGCAAGAACTAGCCCGGGCAAAATTTTTCCCGTTTGTGTGGCTGCTCAACAAAACACTTCACACAGCACAAGAGATGCTACAGGTGTGTTTTTCATCAGCTACTTCACTTTTTAGGGCTTTTTCCATGTCCACTTAGTTCAGGCGTCTTATCATTTCAGTTTGGGCGGAGTCCTTTTTTTTTCTGGTAATCTACGTCTTCTGTTTAAGTTTCCTAGCTATTTGAGGGCAACCTTTTCTTAATCCACGAAGAAGATATGGTGAATTGTAACCTTAATCTGAGTAACATTGATAGTCAAGCCCGACTTGTTTTGGATATAGCACAACTTATCTTTTTCGTTCTGTTTCTCTTTTATTCTCCGTTTCAAGAATATGAAGCCCAAACTGCGACACAGAAGATTCCATTGTTTCATTCTCCGTTTCAAGAATATGAAGCCCAAACTGCGACACAGAAGATTCCATTGGGAGTACATGCTTGTGCTTTTGTATTTTGATCCAAAAGTACATGTAGAGATATGTTACCATACCTTTCATGACCTTGGCTACTGGAAAAAGTTGTAGGTTCTCACCCAGGTCAATGACCAGCACACCTGGTGACTAGGATGGATACCGAACACCAGGATCAAAAGATACCAAATTTGGAGTCGCAATTAGAAATTCATTGTGAACCAGTTAACTTCCATGAATTTTGATAGGACTAATGTAATCCTAGGATACAAAAGAAGTTGGATACACATGTTTCGGAGCTTTTGATGGGGATAGGTTGATTTTTATATAAGGGGAGAATGACATTCCTCCTTATCCGCTACGAAGATTTAGGAATCTTTTTGACGATTACGAGTATGAAAGGTTTCATATGCATTATAGCATGATGGAGTTGTGAATAATTCTAGTGATTAAGTTTGTTTATTTTTTGAAGTTGCTATATTTTAAAAGGTAATGGATGAACAACA
The DNA here is from genome assembly GCA_029204225.1 of Diphasiastrum complanatum. Lineage (NCBI taxonomy): Eukaryota > Viridiplantae > Streptophyta > Lycopodiopsida > Lycopodiales > Lycopodiaceae > Diphasiastrum > Diphasiastrum complanatum. Next base: position 10,691 of record MU834795.1, read on the forward strand.
TATGTACGACAACATGTGTTGTCAAAGTTCAAAAATGTGTTTCCTAATGAGTAATCTTGTGGTTTACCTCCCAAGAGGGTCGTAGATCATAGGATAGAGCTATTGCTAGGTAGTCAACTTGTCTTTTGGCAACCATGTCAGTTTAATTTGAAAGAGGAAGATGGCAAGACATATGGAGACTGACTCTCCGCTTGGTCGACTACCTTGCGCGCATCTGGCACACACACGCTGACAATGTGCGCCGCTCTGATGAGCTCTCTTGATCTCCTCCATGAGATCATTGTCAACTACAATAAAGCTCATCTGATGCAGTATCCGACATAGTCAACAAGCACAGTTTTCTTCCCTCTTCAAAAACGAATTTCCAAATGAAATTCTTGCATTAGCTCGGCCCACCGAGCCTAGCGGCCCTTCAAATCTGGCTGAGTGCAGAAGTACTTCAGAGTATGACGGTCACTATACACATAAAATTTAGTGCCATACAGATAATGTTGCCACACCTTGAGCGCATGAATAATTGCATACAACTCCTGCTCATGTTTGGGATATCTCTGTTGCGCCGGTGTCAATTCTTACTTTCAAAGGCTACTGGTCTACCTTCCTGACTCAACACTGCACCCACGACAATGCCACTAACATCTGTTTCTAGGTCGAAAGGTTTCTGGGTATCAACAATCTTGAGTACTGGAGCTGTCACAACAGCCTCCTTCAAGCTTTCAAAACCATGCTAAGCCTCAACATCCCAGCAAACCACAATGTTGTTATTTCGTAACTGATCCATCAAAGAAACAACTACCTTCCATACCAAGCACTCTACCCAAGCTGGTAAAGCATGTTTTTCTCTCTCTAGGATTTTCTCTTTCTAGAAAGTCATTTTCTCTCTCTATATTTTATTGATCCGTAGGCTTCCTTTAATCATGCCTAGATCGTGTGAGGTGATTGCACATCGATTTGAGCTCTCTGGACTAGCTAGAACCGATCAAAGATTTTCAGCCATAGGAACTTGGCGCCGGCTGGATTCTGGTCACAGTCGCGCCGGGAGCAGCAGGGGCGCTGCTGGCGCCGGGGACAAAGCTGACACCGATGGCGCCGAAAGTAAAGCTTGTAAAGGTAGCTTTACAACAAAATGGGCTTGACCGATTCACTTTGTTCGGAAGCGTGCAGTGCGGCAACGTTCCTACAAAACAAGAGCCCTACAGTTGTGGTTCCAGATGTGACTAACGAACCGTTGATAGAACTTGCAAAAGCCTAGGAAAGACTGTAACTGACGAATATCGACCGATCTTGGCCACGTCTTGACCACAACAACTTTGACGGGGTCAACTGAAATACCCTCTGCCATCACTACGTGACCCAAATACTCAACACAAGTCTTACACAACTCAGTCTTCTGAGCATTGGCATACAAGATTGTTTCTTGTAGCTCGCCAAATATGGTCTAGAGATGACCTTCCTGCTGCACCACCGTCTTACTATAGACCAGCATGTCGTCAGTAAAATTGACAACAAACTTGCCCATATAGTCACGTAGGACATTGTTCATGAGCATCATGAACGTGGCGGGTGCATTGGTTAACCCAAACGACATAACCAAGAACTCATAATGTCCAAAACGGGTTCGGAAGGCCGTCTTTTGGACGTCTTCCTCACGAATCCGTATATGATGGTACCCACTTTTGAGATCTAAATTACTGAAAATGGCTGCTTCTTGCAAGCAGTAGATTATCAATCCTGGGCATCGGATATCTGCACTTTACAACGATTTTATTCAATCCCCTGTTATCCACGCACAACCGGAAACTACCATCCTTTTTCTTAACCAACAAAATGGGGGAGGCGAAAAGTGAATAACTAGGACGGACATACCCCAACTTGAGGTATTCCTCCAACATTTTCTGTACTTCCTCTTCCTCTTTTAGGATCATCCTATAAGGAGGCTGATATACCGAGCTTGCCTTTTGCAATTTCTTCTAGTGTTTCTAACGGTGTAAAAACCACGCATCCGTCACACGTATATGCTCGTGTGGAGGAATGAACTGAGGCCTAAAGGCCCACTTGAATTCAACCTAGGTGGTTGCATTGGTTTGACTTGAGCAATTTCCGCCACCACCTGTCAACAAAATCAGTGAAATGGTAAGCAGCTTTTTGAATTCTCAAACCTTCATCAGGTGGAGCTCTTTCAAAAACAAAATACTCTTCTTATTTATGCAACCACTGATCCACCACATCAGTAGTTCTTTGTGGGGAATTTCCAAAAAACTTAGCAGGTTTGACATCTGTCTTTTGGACAATTAGTATATATAGGTCGCCCTGAAGGTCGAACGAAAAACTGTGGCTTGCACGGATGGAGAAACACCCCGCAGGCGGACTCGTCATCACCGTACCGGGATTACGGTAAGGATCAGGACTGCTGGTGGAGACTGAAGGGAAACTGGTGGACTGGTGGGGATATCAACTCTATCGTTAGCCATGATGGATTACAAATACCGAAGCACATAAAATCAAAGTACTTTACAGGAAAACAAAACCGGAGAAATTTTACAGCAAAGGAAACAAGACACTTCTCTCTACTGATTGCTACCAGTGCCTTCTCGAAGGAAGAAGACTATTGGTTTATTGATTCAGGAGCTTCTAAACGCATGACACCTAGGCGAGACTGGCTATCTAATTTTTAAAAAATTAGATGATGGATCAAATGTGAAGTTAGGAGACAACTACACATATGATATAAAGGGAGTTGGAAAAGTACAAGTACAACTACCTTCAGGGAAGATTGGAAACATAAAGGATGTGCTTTATGTACCAGGAATCAAGAAAAACTGGCTCTCAGTATCAGCTATTGCAAAGCAACACATGGTGGTGCAATTTGATGAACAACGACGTCTCATCAAGAGGAAAAATGATGAAGTAGTAGCTGAAGGCATACTTGTAGGGCGGTTGTATAAACTTCAAGCTCAGGTGGCCGATCATCATGCAAGTGTTGCGGATACTGAATCATTGAGTAAGTTATGGCACGAGAGGTATGGACATCTGAATTACAAAAGTCTACAAGTCTTGAGGAAATTTAAGATGGTTACAGGTCTACTTCAAGTCGTTTCTGATCACAAGGTTTGTGAAGGCTGTGTCTTAGGCAAGCATCATATAAAGAAATTTTTGCCTAGTACATTCAGGGCGAAAAATGTTCTAGAAATTGTTCATACAAATTTGTGTGGTCCTATGAAGACTCAATCTTATGGGGGAGCAAGTTACTTTATGGTGTTTGTGGATGACTATTCTAGGAAGACATGGATCTATCTTCTGAAGAATAAGGGTGAAGCTTTCAAATATTTCACATGCTTTAAGACACAGTTGGAGAAAGAAACAGATAGACAAATTAAGATACTTCGCTCAGACAAAGGGGGAGAGTATCTTTCTACGGAATTTCAGGTGTTTTGCAAGGATCATGGTATAAAGAGACAATTTGCAAATACAGACACGCCTCAACAAAATGGAGTTGCGGAAAGAAAGAACCGGTCCATAGTGGAAACTGCGAGGAGTATGCTCAAGAGTAAAAATCTTCCAAATATGGGTGAAGTAGTTAAGACGACGGTTTATCTTTTGAATCGAAGTCCTACAAAGGTTGTAGAGAATTGAACTCCTGAGGAAGCTTACATGGGTCGAAAGCCAGATGTAAGTCATTTGAGAGTGTTAGGAAGTATTGCTTATTCTCACATACCTAAGGATTCAAGGAGCAAATTGGATTCTAAGGCGACCAAGTGTTTATTTCTTGTTATGATAATCAAGAGAAGGGATACAGGTTATATGACTTGGAGGGTAAGAAAGTAATCATAAGTAGGGATGTAATCTTTGATGAGGAGGCAACTCATAAAGATATAGAGATATATTTCGATAAAGATCAAGATGGTGGAATCCCTATATTATGTGACGAGTTATTACAGGAACCTGAATTGACACATGTATCGCCTACGCCAATTCAAGAACCTAAAGTGTCTTTGGTTGAGATAGGAAAGAGGAAGGAGAGGTCAAGTATATGGGATACTTATTCACCTCCTACTTCACCAAGCAGGAAGCATCCTACATCAGAAGCTAGAAGATTGCCTAGGTGGTACTATGAAACTATCAAGGATAGTGTTATTATGGAACAGGGAGAGTCCAGTACACATGGAACTAGGAGATCAACTAGACTTGAAAAGCAACATGAAGATCAAGATCGACAGGAGGTTTGACAAGAGGATCATCGTGAAGATGGGGATGTACATTTTGCATATATGGCCACAGTATTAGAGACCAAGGATCCATCTACTTTCAGAGAGGCTGAAAAAGAGGATATTTGGAGGAAAGCTATGGATGAGGAGTATGACTCAATCATGAAGAACAAGACTTGGAGACTTGTTCAGCTACCTGCAGGTAAAAAGGCCATTGGATGCAAGTGGGTCTATAGGACTAAGTACAAATCAGATAGTTCTATAGATAAACATAAGGCTAGATTGGTGGCAAAAGGTTATGCTCAACAGGAAGGGATTGACTATGAGGAAACTTTTGCATCGGTTGCTAAGTCTACTACTATGAGGACTGTTTTATCATTGGCAGCTTAGTTTGGATGGGATATTCAACAAATGGATGTAAAGAGTGCATTCCTGAATGGATTTCTAGAGGAAGAAGTCTACATGGAGCAGCCAGAGGGATACATAGTAGCAGGACATGAAGACAAGGTTTGCAGGTTGGACAAGGCACTATATGGACTTAAGCAGGCACCCAGGGCGTGGTACACGAGGATTGACACATACTTTGAGGAGCTTGGCTTTCAGAGAAGTAGTTCGGAGCATACACTTTATGTTTTGGTCAGGAATAATCATATTGTCATTGTAGTAATGTATGTGGATGATCTTATTATTACAGGATCAGATCATAGTATGATTCAAGGAATCAAGAAAGATCTCTCATCAGAATTTGATATGAAAGATCTTGGTTCACTACAATATTTTCTTGGGATTGAGGTATGGAGATTAGCACAGGGACTATTCATTTCTCAATCTAAGTATGCTCATGAAATTCTTGAAAAGTTCAATATGTCAGAGTGCAAGCCTATCTCAACACCATATGATAGTGGATGTAAGCTTACTAAAGCTGAAGAAGATCAAGATGTAGATGAGACGTTATATAGAAAGCTTGTTGGAAGCTTAATCTATCTAACTACTACAAGACCAGATATTGCTTATGCTGTGAGTATGGTTAGTCAGTTTATGGCTAAGCCTAAGCAGATTCATTGGAAAGCTGCTAAGCGAATACTCAGATATATCCAAGACACTTTGAGATTTGGTATTCTCTATGGTAGATAGGATGTTTTGAAGTTACAGGGATATGTGGATGCTGATTGGGCTGGAGATGCGGAAGACCGAAGATCTACTACTGGTTATGTTTTTAGTCTTGGTTCTGGTGCTATCTCTTGGAGTTCAAAGAAGCAACATACTATTGCTTTATCATCTACAGAGGCAGAATATCGAGCTACTACGAGTGCAACATGTGAAGCAATATGGTTGCGAAGGATTCTACATGATCTACATATGGTACAAGATTCACCTACGGTACTTCAATGTGACAATCAAAGCTGTATTAAATTGGCGAAAAATCCAGTTTTTCACAATAGGACAAAGCATATTGAAGTACAACAACACTTCATCAGAGAGAAAATTCAAAGTGATGAAGTGGAGCTTATCTATTGCCCTACGGAAGAACAAGTCACGGATATCTTTACCAAAGGTCTTGGCAAAGAAAAATTTCAGAAGTTTAGAGAACTTCTAGGAGTAATAGATAACAAAGTAAACATTAAGGGGGAATGTTAGGAATTAATGTTTATTGGACACCCCTTAATGATAGTTTGGCCATGCTTGCGTGCTATTTTTAGGGGCCATTACTATAGTAAATTCGTTTTTTAGTCATGCATGTAGGTGGGTGCACTACTACTAGAATAGGATTTGCTTTTATCACTTAGAAACTCATCTTGGGTGTTTACCCAATATAGGTAGTAATTACAACAATTAGCTTTTTGTCTTTTGCTATTTACTTTAGGCTCATTAGCTTTTATCAATCATTAAAGAAACTATTTAAGAAGGCTGGCGCCCCACCACAACCATTCCATTCAATTCAATGAGCTAGAGCAATTGCTCAATTCTCCTATGATCTGAATTCTCTCTATGCTTGGTTTTGTGTGAGTGCTAGTAGGACTAGTATCTTCATCTAGAATTTGTATCACTAATTTTGACACTTTCCCCCTTCAAAACCCTCAAGAATCCTGCAAAAATCAAATATCTCTCCACTTTCTCTCTCCAGAACGGGGCACTCTCTCTCTAGAACGAGGCTCTGATACCAACTGTTGCACTCCAATCTCCCGAAGCTCTCAAAACTCTAATGGCCGGTGTGTAGAATGATCCACCCGACTGTAGCTGCCCTCTTCTTGAGTCTATCTGATTACTATTCTGGGCTAGGGACACATGGCTGCCATGCAAGGGGTGATCAGTCCCCATGGTTCCATGAAAGCCACTGCCCGCAATCGGTGCGTGACTCTGAGGCACCACCCCCATGCCCTGTCATGGACTTGTGACACACATGGTCACCCAACGTACTGCCAGCTAGTTGCTGGTCCATTTTAGCCCATTGGCGAATGTTTAGCCCGTAGGCGAATGTTCAGCCGCCACTAACAGCGAGCAAGGAATCACTCATGGAATGTGCTACTCGTTCTGTGTCGTCTTGTATAATCTATGCTGATTGTGAAGCTGATCACAAGGATACTGGTGATTGTTTTTGGTAGTACATGCCAGGTGGGTTAGAGATACGTAGAACCAGACAACGTATGATCAATGTTTAACCTTGTCACTCTCACCACCCATTGCCAGTGGAGTGACGTGCCTGTGTACGTCGTAAATATGCAACATAGCCATGGGGGGATGTTTGGGTGTAACCTTGCTTATGAATTTGAACTACTTTTTGACATAATTGAGAGATAGGTTCTATATTTTGACAGAGTTTCATGTCTAGAAGGCTTTGCACAACACTTGGGCATAAAATTCTCTCTCCATGGAGGCAGCCAAATATAAGTAGTAGGGGTAATGTAGCTATTTCATGTTTTGACCCTAGTTCAAGTGAGTGCTACAGTGTACACATATTTTGCAGATTTTTGACATTGATGAGTAGAGTTTTGAGAACAAGATTGTTCAAAGACAAGTGAACTTATTTTGTGTTGGGAGTATGAAGATACTTTTTCTGTACTTGTATTTAAATGAATGCACCACCTTGTCCTTGCTCGTAAGTCCACACAATTTTAATGTACCTGCTACAAAGCCACCTCTTCAGGTTTGAAGACATTAATATTACGTAAAGGCAATAAGCACCTGTCTTCCAGTAGACACTACATGCTATGTAACTCCACATGCAATAAGCTCATTCATTGTGCAGTTGAGAGAAGCTGGCCGTCATTCCATTTGTTATAGGATTTCTAGCAATTTCAATTCTATTATATATTGCACAATGCTATTCTTTGGTAGCCTCATCAATAACTTTTTGATATCAGGTACACATTTTCTATGTTCAGTGCCGTTTGGGGATCTGTAGTTGACCTTCTTTTGCAGGTGTTGAACAGCAAAAGAGTTCTGTTTTCAAGAGTGAGACAGCATCTTCCAGGGGAACTTCGGGGGCTACCTCCTCAGGTGTTGGAGTACCCTCTGTTCCTCCATCAACATCACCTTACTTGTAAGAAGTCTGTTTAAGTCTTCATTAGTTTGATGCATATGACAAAGTTAGATTTTATGGTTCAAGAAACAGTTTCAAGTTTGAATGGTTATATTTAGGTCCATTGGTGATTCCTTTGCCAATGTATGGATGCTTGTTGCATTGCTGAACGCTAAGGTATCTGAAATTCTGGCATTTCTGGTCTTTTAGGAGCTATTCAAATATTCGATTGAACAGATTTGATTGTTTGACTTGAGATCAAGGCCCACAATGGAAGAGCTTAGAAAACTAAATAAGCGACTTACGGACAGATAATAAGCTATTCCCTTATGGAGGTGATTGCGTTAGTCTTAATACTACTAGCATGAAGGATCACTATCATCATATTTCATGATGAATATTATGAATCTAATTGCTTTTATATGTAGGCTTTTTGTGTCAACAGTCTGCTATCTAACATTGTACATTCCAAGGCCATGAGTGTCGACTGTGGCTGGATGATGAGAACACTGTAGAAATATGCTATACTGTGGAATGATGACAGCATCACTCTTTCTCATATAGATGGTGGCTGATTGCTTTCTTAGAATATCGGGTGAACAGCTTACATCCAGAATTTTGTTTAGTTTTTGTATGCCATGTTTGCTTCATGGTCCTTGTTTCAAATGTAATGCTCACTGTGATTGTTCAAGTTTGTCATGTCAAGGTGTGTTTTTCTCTTATGCTATTTGAGGCACTGGAGCAGGCGTAGCTGGAGGTGTAGAAGAGGATAAGGCTGAAGTGATGGAATCAGACGAAGATGATTGAGGAGCAAGAGGTGTTCAACTCATCTATACACCAATACGAGGAGGAATTTGGTCATAGGAGCATTTGTACGTTAGATTACAACATCACAACAGGATGCACAAAAGTAGGAGAGAGCAGTCCTAGAATCTTAAGGCAATTCAATCAAACACCTTATAGTCACAATGCAGCTATCTATAGCAACCTTGAACAAATTAACAAATTTGTATAGCTTTCCAATTGCCTGCAAAATTTGCATGCGAGCAGGGAGGGGAGCTTCCCCTGTTACCTCCCTTCTTGTTCTTGGTTATGGTAGTTTTTCCAGACAGCGAAGCCTTTCTGCAAGAGAGCAGACAACTAGCAACTTCTACGGGATAGCAATCTCAATAATCATTAACAAGGCAGCTCAAGGTGATGATAGAGCCTCGCTAGTCAGGATGGAGCGTGCTGGAGAGAGAGAAAGAAAGAAAGAAAGAAAGAAGATTCTTTTCCATGGCTGGTTATCTCGGAACAAGCAGTAATATCTCCCACGGATCTCATAATAAACCGGACATCTGAAGATAAAATGGAACTCATCCTCTACCTCGTGTGTATTACACATACCACAGAACCGAGCCTCTCGCGGTGTGCTACTATATCTGCCAGTCTCAATGGCTAGCTAGTGTGAGGAAACCTGAAACTGAACCATCACAATCCGCAGTCTATGTGAGATACTCTCCACCAAATATCCAGGTACTATAGGACACCCAGCCGGATCCCGAGATAGAAAATGTGTATGATAAAACTCAGTCTTCGTCCTCAGTGGACCTCGCAATGTGCTCTGAAGATACGCTCTGTACAAATGGCCACAAATATACTGAGGAGTGCCAGTAGGTAAGTCAGTAATCTGAATACCCAATGTAGAAAGGAGACGGCGAGCCTAGGAATACCATGAGAAAGAGTGTCCCTCAGAATGTAAGTGTCGGGATGATGACAAAGCTGCTGTAGCATAGTGCATGTCTCCACCCTGGAGATCCTCTAGTCGCTGCATGAATGTGACAATGTGAAATAGGGCCTCAATCTTAATGGGGGGGACAACAAACTCTGCCAGTATAATATGATGTGGTACAGAGGGCTTTGCACGTACCATCCGAGATAGCATATGGATCTAGAGTCGTGAGATGTGTGCCCACTCAGTGGCCGTTATGCCAGTACTCCATGTCTCTACTGCGTACAAGGCCGAGGGGACTACCATAGTGTCAAGAAGTCGGCACTTACTAGCCGCATCCCTAATGTGTGATCTGAAACACAGTTTCTCCAGATCTACCAATGAAGAATAGCCCTTCCGTAACCGGGAAACCGCTGCCTGTCTCATACTGAAAGTGGGACCAGAGAAAACAACACCCAGATATGTATAGGAGTCAACCACCTCAAGAAGCTCCTGCCGTATCATGAAGGATCTGGAGGTGTTAAACACCATAACCTTGGTCTTGGCAACGTTCATTGACAGGCCCACTGGATACAAAAAGAATGAAGTGCATCTAGATGCCGCTGTAGGCCCTCCCTCGTCCTCGAAAGTAAGACCACATCATCCGCATATAACAGGATAGCAATAATGAGGTCACCCAATATACATCCCTCCCCTCCAGAACTCTGTATAACCTGCTCAAGTTCATCTATGTATAAACCAAAAAGTGTAGGTGAAAGTGGACATCCTTGCTTAACCCCAATCGTACTATCCACCTCTGGTGATACCACCCTTGATACTCTGATTTGTCCAATAACTCGCCTGTACAATGCCACAACTGCTCGTATGATATCCTCCTGAAAACCACGATCTCGAAGCCTCTGTATCAATAAATGTCTGGGCACAGAATCAAAGGCTTTGCGGAAATCCACAAAGCAGCAGTATACACGCTTGGCCCTAGCCTCCTCAATGATGGATCTCAGGGTGAAAATATGATCTGATGTAGTATATCCTGGTCTAAAGCCGGCCTGACCAATGGCATGAAGTGCTCTGGTGTCCATCTCTGTGCTAATCCCCGAGTGAAGAATAGACCCATAAACTTTGGCAAAGAGGTGGCTGATCATGATGGTACGATAGTTGTTGACTTTCATGGGATCATCGCCTTTATGGAGAGGATGGATAAGGTTTGTGGACCAAGGGGAGGGGAATCCAGATGTGATAGCTCGATTGAATAAGATAGAGAGGAAAGGTGAAAGGATGTCAGCAACATACTTTAGAAGTTCAGCCTCTAGTTCATCGATGTCTTTGGCTTTATGTAAGTGTAATCGTTTGATGGCCTCTCCATGTAAGGTGACTCCTCATCTGATGTGAAAACTGATGTATCCGGTGGAAAATAACAAATGGCCAGAAAGAGGTCCCGATCTAGGCCCATCAGACCCCGATCCAGCCTAATCCATATATGCTCATCACTATGTACCAACTCGACCCAAGGTTGAAGAAAGCCTCGGATTAAGCAAGCCACCACACTTGAACCTCCAGTAGTCCCCTCTAAGGACTCTCATGTGTCTTTGTGAGCAGTAAGATATTGCCATCCACACAAAAATCTCTGAAATCCCCTGCTGTAGCTGAAGAGTGGATACCATTGCAGTTCCATAAGCTCAACTGCAATGCCTTAGAAAGGGCCCCCGAACTGCTCCTAAGTCCGGGGGGCCCGAGTCCCTACTTCTCAGATTTCGGAAGATCAATGTATCGGGCCTTACCATCCCGATATATCACCCTTTTTCCCAAAGCTTTTGCCTCACTAAATGCTTTCTTCCGATCCGCAACCTGCATGGGGGTGAGATCGTCGTCCATGAATATAAGTGTACCTCTAAGCTTGGCTCGTAGTTTGAGGGCTGCCCGTCGTTCTTCCAAATTTGTGAAGCGAACAATGAGTGTAGAAGGGTCTCCCTTTGTTCGCCAAGCTCTTTCCAGTCCTTCAGAGTGGTGGGAAAGCGTGTTTGAGAGAAAACTGGTTGTTTCGGTCATTGGATCATTGGTGTCTTCAATCCCTCGAACCCTAATATTCATGGATTTGTATTCCCGCATCTTCTCTTCCGATATGGTAGCTGAAATGACACTATTAAAGGAGGATGTACCTTCCGTATTGCCATCTTTGAAGAGAGAGGCCCACGTCTTTGTCTCAGCTTTGTGTTGTTCAATCCTGTCTTCCAATGCTTGAATCCGTGTAGAGGTAGAGCTGGCTGGCTCTCCTGGCTTGCTTATTGCTGTCTCTAAAGCAGTAATCCGGGCTAGCATGGCTTCCCTTTTGGCGGACAGAGATTGAATGGTTGCTTGAAGCTGTCCCATCTCCTTCCATAGAGAGCTGGATTCCTGTGTGACCTATTCAATGTAGGTGATAATGTATTGTTCAAAAGATTTGGTAGGGGTATAGATATCGGGAATCAAGAAAAGGAGCGGGAAGAGAGGAGGTAGCAGATGGAGAGCAGGGGGTAGAGGCTGCAGAATTAGCAGCACCTTCTGAGGAGGTAGCTGAGTCATCAGGCAGTGCTGCCTGCCACGCCTGCGTGGCAGGCAGCGTTGCCACATCAGCATCAGTAGCAGGGGCAGCAGCGGAAGTAGCGATGGAGGCTGGGAGGTCCAGCGTGGAGGTAGTGCCCGAGGCAGCGATGGAGTCCAGTGAGGGGGCTGGGACAGAAGCGATGGAGGCTGGGACAACATCCAGCGTGGAGGCAGGGGTGCATGAGGCAGCGATGGAGTCCAGCGAGGGGAGCAGTAGCGTGGGGACAGGAGTGCGTGGAGGGGGGAAGCGTGGGCGCCCCTTCTTGTTCCTGGCCATTCCAGCGATGGAGGGAGGGGACAGCCTACAGCCCTAGCGCCATCTTCAGAGAGAGAGAGAGAGAGAGAGAGAGAGAGAAGCTCCGAAAACGGGGACACTTGGGAAAAGGAGCGAGATCTTAGACTGAGATTCCCAGATTTCCTTCCTTAGAAGACGAGTCTTTTAAGGGGGAGGGAATGTCAGGGACCCAACCCTTTGAGGAAAAATGTAAATGATGCAATAAACAAAGAACTAAAATGCAACAACATGCAATATGACATGTAACTAATTTTCAGATTGGAAGACATGTTATCGGAATACAGAAGATGGTCTGTGTAGCCGAATATCATAGCAATAATTACAAGAATTATGCTAAAAATGGTGAGAAAACATAGGACATCCATGTTGATTGATAACAAAAAAGATTACATAATATCACAATATCCACAAATTGGCATTTGCAAATTAATAAAAACAATGAAATAGCATCAATTACATCACAATTTTATCACAATTTCATGGATTACATGTAGATTGTGCACATGAAACCTATTCACACCAAGAGTGGAAGAGCTTACAATCTCTTACTATGCAAATGCACTAAAATATTCCAAAAATGACTACAATGCCCTAGTTATACGCCAAAATGACTTGACTAAGCCTAACTAGCTTGTTAACCTCTAAGTAGACATTGTTAGGCCAATATAAACTTCTTCTAGGCTTTTGAAGCCCAATTTAAACCATCTTATTGGCTCCTTTAAGGCCTTTAAGCTGTTCTAAGCGATTTTAACACCAAATACTATTGCCATTGACTAAACACTATCATAATTGACCACTATCATAACTGACTTGTATCATGCAGCCAACACATGACAAAGTTGGAATGACAATGTTGTAGATATAGGAAAGTCAAAGTTGCTAACACCACAATTGTTGTCAGTCGCTAATATGCTTTTCACTCCAAATTGCATATTGTGTGCAGCGGTTCTCCATTGTTGTGGATAGGAGTAGGAGTGGGACTGTCGGTTATCTTTTCTTGGGTATGTTATGCACTATTATATTCAAGAGCCAGCAAGTATATTTTATTTTCATCTATGATAGTAAGCTGCTGTGGTTTAGGGGGTAAGATTTTAGCACGACTATAGTGATTATTTTGATAGATATAACATCCACAATAGAAGACTTGTAATATTTAAGAGCTTTATTTAAATCATTATTTACAGTATTTGTTATGACATGGACTATCTGAACTTTGCTCTTGCTCCTTGCATGGCCTCTCCTCTAGGCAGCGAACAGTTTCAAGGTAAGATTGCTGCTTTGAGAATACTTTCTCTGGAGGCAATTTTTGCTTATTCTGGAATTACTAATCTTGATATATTGTTTTTCTTAGAGGGCAAATTTTTTATTCTCTTTTGAATGGCCCTTCAGAGATATGCAATGCAGCAGGTATTCAAGTCAATGTTAGGACAGTCAGCTTCAAGTGGTAATGAATCTGGTGGATTCCCCATGCCTCCTGGTAACCAATTTGGAGGATTCCCTGTGCCTCCTGGCTCTCCTTTCCCCTTTCCCCCCTCTACACCTGGGGTGGCACCACCAGGATCAAGTTTTGCCAATACAGCTGCACCAGCTTCAACCACAATAGACGTTCCAGCAACTGAGATATCTACTACTTCAGGAACCAGGGAAAAGTTTGATGAAAGTACTGTTCAGACAAAAAAGCCAGGTACTGCAAGACTAACATTCTTTTATTGAGCTTTTTGTTTGCAAAATGTTACTGATGCTGCAAGTATGGAGGAGATACATTCATGAGTGTGGGATAGTTTGAGTTTTGCTCTGAAATTGGATTGAGCAGTGTTTGAAGTAGCTAATTATTCAAGTAGCTACACCTATTTGTACTTTGTAATGTAATTTTGTTGCATATCCTTGGAGTGGGTTTAATGTAATTCTAGAATTTATTTGTCTCCTTTCTAGTACCTGTGTAGGTCTATGTGCAGATGTACCGTGCTTTTGCAGTGTCAATGAATTTGAAACCAGTTTATTACTTGGCTAGTAAAAATATTGGACGCAATCTACATCCCTTTGTTAGTTCAAACTTGGAAGCAACATTGCAGATTCTCTTAGTGTCTACATAGAATAGGATGATTGTAGGACACCCGAGGAGATACCTTGGTGCGCTTCCCTATTGGTGAGGTAACATGAATCTTTTAATTTGTACAAATTGCTTGTGCATGTCTCTCCCCTTTGCTGAAGCCGTGGAGAGATCCTGGCAAGCTATGAATAGACTCTGCTACATATGAGTCATCAGCTTTGCATCACTACATAGCATGTGCAAGATCATAATGGTTTTGGGGGAGCTGGCCTCAACAATAACTCAGCCTAGTTGAACACTTCTTAGCGGACACACATGTTTGTTTTAGATCATATTATAAGGTAGATACTCTACTTGTACTATCTATGTAGCACAAAGACAAGCACAAAACATATCTTGCAAACTTTCAATTGGCCCAGTTGATTCTAGATGCTTCCACACATTCACAATTGCTTTCCCAACTTTGCGAACAATATTTCAACTTGGGTTTTGTACTAAAAACTATGGGATTCAAAAATCTGTACAATCTCACCTTAGTGAATAAGACAACTCAACCACCACTCAAGATGTTACTCTCTTTGCTAATTTTAGTGAACTATGCCATCTTGGTCAATTGATGCACTACTACCAATACAAAGTTTGACCGCACTTGGAATTAAATAGCCTCTCTAGTTTACATGGATATTTCGTCCAATTGACAAGGAATGCATGCTGTGTGTGCTCTCCTACATCTTGTAAGTTGTTGTAATTGTGGCTCAAAACTAGTGCCTCTTACTCAATTCACAATTTCAATTTGTAGCTGGGGCACTTTTGAAGGACCTTACAATCAAGTTCATGAGGATCAGTCACATCATTACTAGTTCAATACCCAAAGGCACATTAGCAGCAAATCAATCGTTTGAGGGAAGTACTTGTTAGACTGTGGTGGTTTGCAATCAAGTCACGTTGCCTTCATGTGAAGAAGTACACCGTTTCTTGATGAACTTGGATCCTTCCTCGTTACCCCTTTTGGCTTTGCCCCTTCTCTTCTCTTTGATGAAGAAGGGTTCTTCATTGTCCTTTTGAGTTGATTGGTCAAAGATTCCCCTTGCTTACATGTTGGCATGTCGAAAATCCTTACTCATGAACACACTTTCAAGGTCAGTGGCTCTCCTTGACTCTTCAAGGTAAATATCCCTTGATTCATAGAATTTTTTGAATATGTCCCAAGCTTTCTTTGCAGTGGTGGCATGATGAGTTTAGTGGACCCATTCTTATTTACTTTCAAAGTGCCTATTGTGAATTATTGGTAAGTCAAATGACCATCAATCGTCGCTTTATGTGCAATCAATACATCACAAAATTCCAGACTCTGAATCACTTGAATTTAAAAAATCGACTATTTTCCTTGAGAATTGTTTTTGAAGACTTGTTACTTAGATTCCGTGCTCGCATCCTTTTGGAGATAATACCTTCCTTTACACAAATAACAACCTTGCCTTTCCTCCTGATGGTACTCCTTCACTTGTTTAGGCTCTGATATTGATGTGAAGACACCTCAAGTTCTAACCTAATGTAGACACTATTGAGCAATACTACACTACTAGACACCAGACTCACCACCCGATTGTAGAGCACAACCCATGCTCACCTCGAGCTTTGGAGTTTACACATGTATCTGTGTTTACTCCTCTAGAGAGTAGCCAAGGCATTCCATATCACCATTGCCTATTCCACAAAAAGAGATGCCGCATGTAGGATAGGATGATTGTATGGGCTCTAGGATCTACTCTAGCTGAAGCCAAGCCCTAGTATGACTAGCCACAACCTTGGCTACTAATAGTGTGCTGTAATTTGCTTCCACTATAGATGTCGAGGCAATTTATTGGCCCAAGTCTATCAAGTTAGGAAGTTGGGTCCATTTGTAATCTCTCTCTACAACTTGCCCCTCCTAGAGGAAACTTGCCCTATTTAGGAGGTGACCAGGCCAAGCTGAGCAGGTGACTCTTGGCTTGTCACTTTTGGCTTTCCAGTTATGACTCTTTAGTTCCAGGACTCTTCTTGATTGGTGTTTCATTATTAGAGAACTAAAGCAACTCATTGTATCAATATATCTTAGCATCCCCTTGAGTGAGATAACACATTATGACATTGTACTTACTCTTTTATGATATTATTTGCTCAGCATTGGAACAACATTGGAACCAGCATCTCATGTTTTCTCTCTTTGTTCTCTCCTCTCTAGAAGAAATTGAGTTTCTCAGCTTTAAGGAGAAAAATCAGCGGTCCATCTATAGGAAGTTTTTCTCCATCCATATTTGTCCAAATCCAGTGAGGAGGTATCATCCTCTAGATTCTTTGGAAAAAGAGAAGAAGCTATTTGCTATCTTGCTGCTGTTTTTTCAGGTTTCCGGCTGGTAGGAGGCTGATTTGGCAGCCAAAGGGTTTGTTCACCCCTTCTATTATTTGATATCCCAAGGG
Source organism: Diphasiastrum complanatum (assembly GCA_029204225.1). NCBI lineage: Eukaryota > Viridiplantae > Streptophyta > Lycopodiopsida > Lycopodiales > Lycopodiaceae > Diphasiastrum > Diphasiastrum complanatum. The sequence goes on from MU834795.1 coordinate 27,512, forward strand.
GAAGCAACATCTTTGCTCTTTTTTGAGTTAGGAGTAAGAAGTTTTCCTTTGCTTGTTGGGACAACATTTTATTAATCTTCTTTCTCATATATGGGTGATAGGTGGATAATGTTGTCTTGAATAATGTTGATAAGCTTGATGGACCTAAGTAATAAGTATCAAGCAAGGAGGTTCAAGATGAGGAATGCTTCAGTGATGGCTGATGTGTGGGACATTATGATAGGTGAGGAGGAAAAACCCACCAATAACAATGGGGGACCACCTATATAAAGGAAATAGGAAGCCTTTATGCATGATAAACATGTCTTTTATGGATGAGTTGATCACACATTCATTAAGCAACCACTCCTTAGCAAGCATGGGATACCTTGAAATCTTTATTTGGAGTTGCCTCCACTTTTAGAGTCTTGGTTGTAAGAAGGGCATGATTAAACACGAAGATGACTAGTGGAGTGAATCTTAATCATCTTGATTGAAAAGACCAATTGGAAGATACAGGTGAAGGCACCAAGGGAATAGAACTGGTAAGTAATGTTCTGAATGGCTTATCCCCATCATTCGACCATGTGGTTACTTCTTTGATGTCTAGGGAAAGAGTGCTGATATGAGAAATTGGAATATGTTCTTGCTCAAGGGGAGAACTTGAGGAATTTCTTACACCTACCAAGGACTTTGCAAGTGATGGAATCTTCTTCAAGAGGAAGAGGCAAGTTTCAAGGACAAGGGGCTGCCATTAGTCGCCAGAAATGTCCGTGCACCTTTTGTGGATTGGAGAACCATGAAAAGGCTACCTGTTGGAAAAAGCAAGGAGGAGCTAAGTTTTTCTCTACTAAGTACAACTCTAATGTTAATGCTAAAGGTCCTTGTTCTCATATTGGAAAACTGGGTCATATTGAAGCCACGTGCAACATCAACAAGCAATATGCTGTAAACCTCTTATTGTAGTGATGATTCAGGGGACGATCTTCATGTCGTGTTCGAGATGAGAAATGAGTTGATGACATGGCGTGGTTATGGTGAAGGAATCACGTTCAAGTGGTTAATATTTATACCTTGATTTGGGAGCATTTTCCAACATGACCTATTACAAGGAGTGGCTCACAAATCTTGAAGAGGGGGCACCTTTGGAAGTTTAGAGAGCTTTTGGGAGTCGAGGAATGTAAACTGGTCATTAAAATGAAGTGCTAAAACTGCCAGGCAATTTAGTGTTAATGCTCAAGATTATTGATTTGTGGGGAATAGGAAGTTGGGGTCCATTCTTAGTCTTTCTTTACAACTTACCCCTCCTAGAGGGAACTTGTCCTATTTAGGAGGTGACCAGGGCCAACAAGCTGAGCAAGGGACTCTTGGCCCTTCGCTTTTGGCTTTCCAGTTATAACTTTTCAGTCCAAGACGCTTGGTGATTGGTGTTTCATTATTAGAGAACTGAATCAACTTATTGTATCTATATATTTGAGCATTCCCTTGAGGGAGATTAAACATTATGACATTGTGCTCTCACTCTTCTATGATTATTATTGGTTCAACATTAGAACCATCATCTCATGTAGTTTCTTTCTTTGTTTTCTGCTGTCTAAGTTAGTTGGTGAATGGTTCATCTAGGATCAGATATCCTACAAGATGTCCCCTTTTAGTCATCCATTAATCGTTACTGAGTTAGCCTCTAACTCTAGTGAATGTTTGTTGACAGGTCTTGAATAATTTGTCTGAAGATCTGAAAGAGATGGTGTGGTCAAACCTAAAATATGTTTACGCAAACTTTTAGAAATTTAGGACACCAAGCCTTGTTGTGTATAGATCTCATTTGCTGGGAGCTGATTTGAACTTTTTCTGCATAATTTTCATATTTTCTCGTGTTGGAAAACCTGTGCCATTGTACTCTATATGTCGTATCCTTTTTGGAGCATATATCTTTTATCTCTATCCTTCACAGGAGGTCACGACTGCGGGCTTTTGATTTGTCTCTGTTGTTTCTTTTAATTCTAGAAAGTCAAATTTCACTTTTTGGCTAACCAAACTTCCACATACTTGGTGCACTTAGAGTAACGAAGCTGTTAAGGACTGGTTTGATATGCACGTACATATTGTTGTCTTTTGAAAAGCAAACTTGCTGTAGCCCCTTATCCAAAGTATTTGGCTAGAACAAATATTGTTGAAGGTTTGAAGAGTTTGAGCTTATGTCTTGCAACCTGAACATAGCATCAATTTAGTAGTCAGAGTGTGAGGTCACAGACATATTGAGAATTTGACTGTTGATTAAACGAACTTGCAGCTTTTACTGATGTCGATCCAGAGGTTCTTTTGGAACAAAGACAAACTTTATCAAACTCATATAGTAAAGCTCAAGATTTAAAGCTGGAGGCAGCAGTACCTAACATGCTCTCTGAATGCGAACAGGTCAGTTTGACTGCTATTTTTTACCCGGTCTTTGTTTTCAGATTCATGCCGGCATGAGCTGGATGTTGATGGAATTTTAAGCATAAGAATATAGATCTTGAATCTTCATAACTATAATCTGCCCTTTTGACTAGTCAAGGAAGTGGTGATATGTACGTCAATTGAGATTCTTTGGCATCATAAGTTTTTGTAGGACTGTCATAACTTTGCAGACTACAGCTGCCTGAAAGATAATAATATCTTTGTAGCTGATGGAGCAATGGTTTTAATGAAATTAGGCTAATCTAACCAAAATGACTAGTTTACAAGGGTGGAGACCCTGTATTTGAGTAAGCCTACTTTGCATTGTGCATATGTAAATTGGCATTGATCGGAGGCTATTTTGAATTTGATTTCATATGTAGTTGACCTCAAAAGTTTGTGCTTGAAAGCTTGTAAGCTGTATGAAAAATGCAACAAGAGGAACTATGTAATACATAGCTTCAAGCCTCTCTCCTTGTTTTGCAAAGACTTTGCAGTATAAATCAACGTCAGCCCTCCTCAATAATGGCCCAAAGGGTGAAAATATGATCTGTGGTGGAGTAGTGTGCCTTGAAGCCCGCCTGGCCCAACACATGTAATCTCCTAGACTCTGCCTCAGAGCTGATTGCTAACTGGAGGATGGTGCCGTATAACTTAGCAATGATATGTCCAATCATAATGGTGTGATAGTTACCAGGAGTCATGGGGTCACCAGTTTTATGAATGGGGTTGGTACACCAGGAGGAAGGGAAACCGGAGACAACTGCTCGATTGAGCAAAGTGGCTAGGGTAGGTGATAGTGTGTCTGCAGCATGGATTAGTAGTTCGGTTTCGAGGTCATCAATATCACAGGTGCGATGGGTTTTCATTCTCTTGATTGATGTCAGGACCATGTCCGAGGTAAAGAAAGTGAAAGTAGATGGCCAGGGAGAAATGGAGATGGGTGCGTCTGTGGGAACATTATATAAGGTAGTGGCGTATGTGGTTCAGTTATGACGGTCTATGAGGGGAGGAGGAGGGGCACGAGGAATGAATTCCTTCCAGAAGGCACCGGTGGAGGAACTGCCAAGGGAATCGACTAAGCTTTTCCCTTTTTGAGTTTCATACACCCATTTCTTCTGACGAAGGACAAGATGGAAAGATCGACGAGCTGCAGGGAGAAGATGTGTGTCATGCAATCTAGCTTGGGTGACTTGGAGATGAAGAGAACGACACTCGACGTCAAACTAGGGAGTACAGATGGGGTGTGGCGAAGTGGGTGGGCGTCGATGTGGTTTGGAGGGAAAGGAAGATGATGCAGTATTATGGAGTGAAGAGGCAAGGAAGGTAGCTTGAGTTTCTAATGGTGTGTGGTGTGGAAAACGACAGAGAAATGAGTTGACAGCCTCCTGGTATGTCTGGATGTAGAAATGATCAAAAGTGTACTTGGGTGCGCGGGAGATGAGTGGAATAGTGGGTGGTTGGGAGGTCGGGATGGAGTCCATACTGAAAGATAGGAAGGAGTGATCGGATAGGGTGGTGTGAAGAATTTGGAAATCAGACAAGAGTGGGATAAAAACTGTGACCCCATGAGGTAATCGACAACACTGTGTCCTCCACTGTGTGGGTGGCAAGTGAATCTGCTAGAATGTGGCCAACAGGCTAAGCCATTATAAATGGCTAACTCTTGAGCTTCACCCATCTGTATAAGGTACTCTCCATAGCTCGTGATAGGGCCGATCCTGTCCTTTGAGGTCCTAAGATACCAATGTCCTCGCAATCAATAGCTCGTGTACGTAAGATGTCAGCACCTGCCTGGTAGCAGTCCTGGCATTAAAGTCGCCAGTGAGAAGGACATAACCCCGATCTGTAAATCTGACAATGTCTGCTGAAAGATCAGCATAAGGAGAACCGGATCCGTTCGCAAAGGAGGAGGACTCTGGAGGGAAGTAGCAAGCGGCAATGAAGAGATCCCTATCCAAACCAATAGCTCGTCCAATAATGTTAACCCATATGTATTGTGCCTGCCCATCATGTCGGATAAACTCTATTGCTGACTGTAATGACTCCCGATAAAGACATGCCACTCCACCTGAACCTCTGTCACTCACTGATCGAGTCTCTGTCCTGTAAACTGAATCCCATTTGTAGCCTAGAAATGTGGGTAGTCCTCGCTCTGGGCTTTCGCGTGTCTCCATAAAGAAAAGTATGTCTCTGTCTGTGATGAAATCGGTAAGATCTCCAGCCGTGGATGATGAGTGTATGCGATTGCAGTTCCATATTTCCAAGACCCAGGCGGTATGGAAGGGCCGGGATGCTCCCATGCCCGGGGACCCCAATTTCCTATAGGTTGGTTCCGGATGCAGTACCGTCAAGGTACAGAACAGCTCCATCACGATAGATCACTTGGGCAATTTGGAATGCTTGGCGTTGTTCTTCAACCTGGATATAGGTAAGATCGTCATTTATGAAGATCTTAGTGTCTTTCAACTTGGCTCTTTTTCGCAAGGTGTCTTTACGATTTTTAAGTGACGTAAAGCGGAGTATCAAAGTTGTGGTATCTTTCTCAGTGCGCCATGCCATATTCAAACCATCTGCATTATGTCCTAGGGTAGTGCAGAGAAATTCTTTTGCTTCATCAATGGCATTTTGGGTATCAACAATACCTCGCACCCGAATATTAAGAGCCTTGGAATCCCTAAGCTTTTCTTTCTTAGAGTAGTGGAAATGAATGATGAAAAAGGGGCAGACTTACTTCCGCCATCGACTATCCATGGTGGGCTGGCACCTTTGTCATTTGTGAGGGTAGATGCCCATGTCTTGGTCGATTCTTTGTGCTGGTTCAGCTGCTGTTCCAGGTTTTGTATCTTCGTCCTTGTAATGGATGGAGTGAAGACGGAGAATTTTGATGGGCGTGGGGAAAGAGAAATAGAAAGAGAGTCTATTGTATATAATTTAGTAGCATAATTTATCCATGACTCTATAGCAATAGGAGCAGGATTACATGGGTTTTTAGAGAACATCCGCCAAAAGAAGGTGGAGGATGGGGAGGGGCTAGAGCATCGATAAGTTTTTGTCCCAAGTGTAGGAAATAGAAGCCTAAGGATCCAGGATCTTAACTATTCAATCACACAAAGCATTCTCAAACGAAAGAGAGAGAGATGGCTAGAAACCCTCTTGTAGAAACTCGTGGACAGCCAAGGAGAATAGTCAGTATTGCTTACAAAAGTGTCTCATACAAATGGGATGCACACATATATATAGTCCAAGATAACTATCTAACTTCATGACTATTGGCTATCCAACTACTTGACTATTGGCTGTCCAACTACTTGACTATTGGCTGTCCAACTACTTGACTATTGACTATCCAACTTTCTATAAGCTACATAGAAAGAATAAGGTACCTCCAATATGTCAAGTTGGGGTACTTAATGTCACAATTAGGCCTAGTGGACCCATGAGTCCCTACCAAGTTAATTTCATACTAACTTAGCTAACTCTAAGTTTAGTAGGCCTAATATAATAAATGACCATGGTTATGCAACTCTCGACCTTTTGGGTCATAGTAACCTATGGTAATGTAAGCAATTCTATTTACATTCCAACACCAAGGACTGTAGATAAGCTGTCTTTTTTTTAGCGTCACTTTGTGATACTCCTTTTGTTTCAAGGCAAGGTGTGAGGAGAGTGGTATCTAGTGTAAACAACTTGTTTATGCAATGAGAAACACTCCGTGTCATATCATCTATTGTGGGTGTTTTTATGAGATGAGAAAATTTTTGAAGGATGTGCAGTATTGGCAAATTGTAAAAGAGATTGAGATAAGAAGACCGCTTGCTGGTCAACCGAGGAGGTGAAGGGAAAGTCATGGAGAAAAGTGGTTAAGGACGAGGTGTAAGTGGGAAGACCTGACGGAAAGAAAGTAGGGCGAGGGTGCTGGATGGGTTGGTGTTTCATGACTGTGGTAATAGGATGTCCAAGGGATAGAAGCAAGACAGAGTGATCAAAGATGGTAGGAGGTATAATGTGGAAAGGTATGAAGGAATGGGATCAAAGGTGGTGAACCAATGAAAGAGTCTACACACTATGTCGTCCCCCGTGTGGGTGACAGGTAAAATCTGACGATGAAGGCCAGCGAGGAAGGCCATTCAATATGGCTAAGGAATGGGCCTCTGCCAATCCAATCAACTGCTCTCCAAAGTGAGTAGCTGGAGTATCTGCATTCTGTGAAGTCCTGTCCAATCCCATATCTAGAGTGTGAATCTGTAGGAAGTCACTCTCTGCATGAAACTCTGCTTTCCTGATGCTTGTGCGTGCATTAAAATCCCATGCTAAAAGAATAAGGCCTCGTTGTGCAAAGCTGACTATATCATCTGAGAGAGCCTGGAAAGGATCACCACCAAAATCCGCAAAGGATGATGTCTGCGGTGCAAAATAACAAACCGCTAGAAAGAGGTCCATTAGAAAGCCCCAAACAGTGACCAAAGAACTGTAACCATATAAATCGTGCCCCCATTGCTGTTCCAGCAGGGACAGCGAGGGCTGGATGAGCCATCGCTGCCCCAGCTGGGACAGCGATGGAGACAGGTGTAAGGGCAGCGCTGAGGGAACAGGATGGGGCAGCCAGCGCTGCCCCACCTTGCTTCTTGGAAGGCATGATGGATGGAGAGAGAGAGAGGGCAGGGACAACGATGGAGAGTGAGCAGGGACAGTGATGGAGAGAGGACAACGATGGAGAGAGGGTGCCAGGTCAGTGCCAAGTCACAGGGCAGCGCCAGGTCAGCAGGGCAGTGCTCCAGGTCAGCCAGGGCAGCGCGCTAGAACAGCGAGGGAGAGAGAGAGAATTGAATTGATTTGAATTGTATTATTGTCTATAAAAATACCCTTGGGTATATGAGACAAATAAAAAAGTACATCAGTAAGGAGCATTGTCCATAAAAACCGGACTTATTCTAACTGCTACAAACAGAAATAAACCAGAAGAAAAAGAAAAACCAATGCTTAACCTCCAGCTATGGTGAGGGTACAAAAAGCAGTAGCTTAACCACCACCTACGTGGAGGAGAAAATTGACTAACTGAGAGAGAAAAGCTGCGTGATCTGGCGGGAGGCACAAGGTGGCCTCTGGTGGCGAGTTCGAGAAGGTCGAAGGGGGCGCTGGAGCTTCGGTCGTCGAGCTGGGATGTCAATCTCATCATCTGATAAATTATCTCTACCTCTTTTTGGAAAGAAACGTGTAATGTGCGGCTGGTTGTGGTCAACATCAACTGAAAGAAGAGAGGATCTGAGAGAAAGCATCTCTCGTAGTAGCAAACCCAGACATCTCGTATCAGGATAAGCAAAGAAGGAACCAAGTGTGAGTGGAATGTTTCGATATAGACAATGGTATCTGCCTCTGATCTCATAGTAAGCTGGACATCTGAAAATAAAGTGGAACTCATCCTCAACCTCCTATAATAAACAACACTGACAGACTCGTAAGGGACGTGGCATGTCTGTGTATCTGCATGTCTCAATACCGAGCTGATGAGAAGAAACCCGAAGCTGACCAATGCGGTATCGTAGGCCAAATGACAACACCTGAGAGAGATAATCTGGTCTAACGGGAAGCCCTGATGCATCAAGCCGATGAAAATGAGCGTGATAGAACTGGAGCTTAACCCGTGATGGATGAGACCAACAATGTGTATGTATGCTCTGTAGAACTGCCTACGGATGAACGCATGTGTCCCGTTCGGGAGGTCCGACATAGATAATCCCCAGCTATGTAGAAAGTTCGAGGCACACTGAAACCATGATTTGATCTGCTTCCCCGCCAAAGTGCGAGAAGACGTAAAAGCCGCTATCACGTAGCTAGAAGAATCAAGCTCTGAGGCCCTGTGAATAAATGAGATGATCCTGAAAATAGCCTCTACAAGCAGTGGAGGGGAAGCAAACTCTGCTAAAATAATCTCGTGAGGAACTAATTGCTTGCCCGAATCATCCGGCTGAGCATGAGAATCTGTAAACAAGACATTGGAATCAAACTTACTTCTCCAGGCTGTATCAAAACCTTAACTGGAGTGGATAGAATCAAAGGTGATTTTCGTATTTCTTTTTAACATCTGAGATATCGGTTCAACGCGCGTTTTCATTTTTCGTATATAATTGACGCTCACGGCGCGCATTGAAACGATATCGCATTGTTTTTCACTTTTAAATTTCTAATATCGATTCAATGCGCGCTTGCAATCTTTGTAAAATTTCATTCATATCCTCGCGCGCTGAAACGATATCTCATCATATTCTAGTACATTAATGTTGGATTATTTCGGTCGGTGCTGTGTGAAAGCTTGTTTAAGAGTAAATCTTTTGCCTCCTCAATGGGCTTTTCTCCATTAGGAATCCCTCTAACTTGCAGTTTGAAGGCTTTTTTAGCCCTTCTTTCTTGCTCAGAGAAGACATTTTCAATCGTAGAATTTTTAAAAGTATGCTAAGCTGAGCCTGAAGGCTCAGCTTTACCATCATTTTTGAAAAGAGCTGCCCATGTCTTCTTCTCTTCTACAAGGCTGGATATCTTGTTCGAAGTCTCTTCTAAAGCAAGTTTTTGTGGTATATCCTCGGCAACTCTTTGCTTGAGCAGTACATTTTCTTGTTCAAGTTGATCCATCCGGTCTTTAACACCGACGAGTTCCCTGCAAAGCTTTCCATTTTCCAATTCGAGGTGGATTACCTTGCCTTTCAGTCCCAGGAGTTCTTGTCGTAGAGAGCTAAGTTCAAATGCAAAAAGCCCTTCTATTGGTCTGGAAGGAGTGTAGTCTGCTGTTGACAGCCGATGCAAGAAGTCTGAATCTGTCTTCACTGGGACGGGGTCAGCGGGCAGATCCATGATGGGAGGATCCATGGTGGAGCCAGCGGCAACAGTCCTCTCTTTAACCTGAGTTTGCTGCTGCTGCCTCAGTCTTGGAGGGCGCTAGGCCACCATCAACGATGCCTTCAGCTCAAAGAAAGACTTAAATGTTGTTTCTTGCAGGCTAGTAGCACAGCGATGGTAAACTACCAGCATATATACTTAATGAAGTTAGCGCTCCTCTTCTTGGATCACAGCGATGGAGAGCACCCTAGAGCAGATGGAGCACCCTTTGATCAGATAAAGTGTACCTCCCAGTGTTACCCTACAACAAGATCTACTCATCCTTGCACGAGGTGAGGTCCCTCCCACACTTGACATCGGCAGCTTACCCCAACCTTACTTCCTATTGTAGCTCATATTACATACTTCTTCAATAGCAGCAACAACAACATCACCACCATTTCCTGGACATGATTTGAGGCTTTTTACCACCATACACAACTATTTTCATGTTTCATACATATATTATTTCCTTTTCTAGTGGTATTTGTACTTAGATTTATATTAGATGCATTTTCTTTTACGTATTCGGAGACCTTTTTTTTCTCAATTGTTCCACACACTTGATATGTACTTATTCGTCTTATATGCCTTTGGCATTTGAAAGATATTAATAAAGCTTTCTTTCTTTCTCGTGTGCACGGGCGTGCACGTGTGTGCTGCTTTAGTGTCATCTCTCTCATTACTCGTGCCAGCTCAAATGTTCACCCCTGGATTTGCAAACCTCTACAGTTTGCCCTCTGTCCATGACTTGTTTTTAATGCGTTATCTTAGTGTCACTGGTCAGTATTACCAATAGAATAAAGACATTGGTTCTTATCAGTAGTGACTTGGCATTTGGATAAATTGGTAAACCAGTGGCTTTCAAAAGTAAGAAGTTAACTAATCCTCATGTGAGATATACAACTCATGAAAAGGAACTTCTTGTTGTTGTAAATACACTTAAAACTTGGTGTCATTATCTGTACGGTAGCAAGTTTGTGGTGTGTGTTGATCACTAGCCTCAATTTTCTTTGCAGCATCCTGATTCTCTTTTGTTTGATTACGCCAAAGCCTTGAATTGCTTGAAGTACTTGATAGCTTCAGATTTTTGCCTCAACAAGGATACCCAAACTTTTCTAGAGAAATCATCTGCAAAGGCCGTAAACTGATATGCCCCTCCCCCAGATTTGGTTTGGGTTGTCCCCCACAAATTTGAATGAACCAACTCAAGTATCTCCTTCACCCCGCTTCTCCATAGCGCAAGTCTCACAAATTGATGAGCTTGGCTTGATCGCTGGAAGCCCACCTACCATGTTGGGCTTGTTTAGCACTTGCATGCATTGGTAACTGAGATGGCCATAGCTCTCATGCCACAACCTATCCACATCACCCTCTTTGGCTGTATAGCATTTTGATTGGGGATAGTCGTATATAACTCGTATAAGCTATCTTCCTCCAACCCCTTGGCTACAACTTTCACATTATAGTCCTTGTCCTTGACAAGACAATTTGAATTATCAAATTCAACTTTCATATTTTGCTTGGTGACTTAAAATAAGGTTCTTTGCAAGCCCTGGTACAAAAGGGACATTCTTGATGACCAATACCTCTCTTGTCGGAAGCTTGACTAGAACTGTGCCTTTGCCCTTGACTGTATTTGTAGAATTGTCACCCAAGCACACTTCCTTTCTATCACTTAACTTTTCAAAGGAACTAAACTAACAGAGGAGTCATGGCTTTTGAAGCACCAGAGTCAATGTATCAACCACCATAGGAGGTTTGTGTAGCCAATGCAGTGGAGAAAAGCTCAATTTGCCTTGTGTCTTCCTACTCCTCCTTTGCAACTTCATCAGCATGTTTCTAGATTGCTTTTTTTGTCCTTTCTTTTGATTAGCTTGCTTCTTCTTGCACTCGTCCTTTCCTTCAAGGTGTAGATAGGGAGCTCAAGTTTGGCCTTTTGGCACTTGCAAATTGTCTATGCTTTGCTCTAGGTCCTGTGACGAGCCTTTTAACTTTCTTCTTGTCATTGGCAAATTGTTGCTTCTTCTTAGAAGCAAAGGAATGGTCCTTGTGAAGATCACCACTAGTGATCTTGTAGATCCCGTTGCAAAGCACCAAAAGGAATGAATGTGGAACCAGATCACCCAACCAAGTAGAAGGTAGGATCAAAGCATGATAGCTTTGCCCCCGAGCCATGATGTGTGAATGATGAGAAGAGGAAACTAGTAACCAACAACTGAAAGCTGGAAGTGTAGGAGGATGAGTTTCCGTAGGGTAGATATAGACCTTATGATGCCTGTGCATTTGCCATGCAACCCTAGCACACCCCTAACGGAACTGGAGTTTCTATTGCTATCCCTCACCATGCACATAGCGTCAAACACCATGAACTACTTTATATGTCACAATTGGAGTGCCTGGGCCCTCTCCAAATTTGGTTTTTTGAATGTCATGAGACATCCTATGCAAATCATCCAAGTAACAGGACTTTGGTCTTGGTCAGAAGAGAGTTTTATGGGCTATTTGTTGAGTCTTATGTGGTAAAATGTATACCTTGTCAACTAGCTGAAGCTGAACGCTTAAGGCTACTGGCTTATTACATCCCTTGGATATCTTGGATAAGAGGTGGGAAAGCACATTTACGGATTTTGTAGTTGGATTTCCGAAGACCCAACTTCAAAACGATTCCATTTCGATGGTTGTGATAGGTCAACAAAATTAGCTGCATTCATTCCAGTTAAGTCAATTGCAAAGGCTTTGATCTTTGTTGGAACGTTATTCAAGTTGTATGAACTGCCATGTGATATCGTTAGCACTAGAGATCCGTTTTTCCACAGGCAATCTCATTCGACCTTTGATAGAGTTTGCTTACAATAGTGGATAACATTCTCTACAAGTTATAGTCCGTTTATGCTTATGTATGCTTTTCAACCTCGATCTCCAGTTAATATGGAGACAAAATCTGTTAAGATTCAGAACGTTGTAGATTTCCTACATAAAATGCAAGAATTGTTGCAATTAGCTAGTGAGAGTATTTGCAGTGCTCAAGACAAGGATAAGCATTATGCTAATCTTAAGAGCTCTCCCAATGATTTGAAGTTGATGATTGGGTATATCTTAGAATTCCAAAAGACTCTAGGACTGTGCATACGGAGAAGCATTATAAATTGTCTACGAGGTTATGTAGACATCAAATTATAAAGAAAATTGGTTAGCTTACGAACTTGATCTTCAAGGTCAATCTACTACTCACCCAATATTTCACGTAAGCTGGTTAAGTTCACTCCGGCAGCGTCCGCAACAATGAGTGCAAGTCATTTTTAAAAATTGGATGTCTGATTCCGACACCTAACTTGGATGTCGGAATCTGACATCTCAAGTGGCAGCCACGTGGCAGTTGTTTTTCGAGGTGGCATCCGACCTGGATGTCGAATTCCGGCAGAATTTTTGACACGTGGGATTCTGATGTCCAAAGCCCCGGTGATTTGACATTTGTACCTTTTGAGAGGGATGTTGGAATCCGACGGATAAATTATCCGTCGGATTTTGACACCATTTTTCGATTTACTTCTGATTGTAGGATAGCATGCGACCTAGGAGCATTTTAGGAGCGATTTTGGGAGCGTTTTAGGAGTGATTTGGGGAGCGATTTGTTACAGCTCTCCTTGTAGGTTGGTTTGTTTTGCTTATGGTTTTTTGGTTTTGAGAAAAGAGATAGTTATGGTTTGTTTTGGTTATGGTTTTTTGATGTTGAGAAATTGTGAGGGAAAGAAAGAAAGCTTTATTGATGTCTTTTCCATGCCAAAAGGTATATAAGACTAGTAAATGTACATGTAAAGTATGTGGTGACAGTGGGAGCGTATGAAACGTCTCTGAAACAGTAACAGAAATGACATACCTAAATACTATGAACTGTAAAGATAGAGAATGAGAGGTAATGTATGTATGTGTAAGTAAAGGAGTGATGTGATTGAAAGAAATTGTGAAAAGAGTACAAGAGCAAGGAGTCTCAAACTTTTGCCAAGAACAAGGAATAGAGCATCAGTTCACTCCTGCATACACACCATCTCTTGCCCTTCTTGATGTAGTCCTTTAGGTTAGGTTTTGAAGTAGGAAGAGGTTCTCTACTTGATTTTATTTTCAACTTCCTTTTTCTTCAAGAATGTTCTCCATCTTGAACTTCTAGATACTATAGTTAGTGCCATTTAGCTTGCTAGCCTCATTTAGCAAGTTTTAGAAAGATTAGACATGATTAGATTCAGAAAAGTAGAAGGTAAACTAGGGTTTTGACCCCAACTAGGGTATTATGCCATATGATGAATTTCCTTCTTCTAACTTTGAATCTATCACACACTATGGCTGTCGTAGCCCTTGTCCAAGATCCACTTGGCACCGTCACGGAATCTCCCTGCAGAAAGTGCGTCGGACGTCCTAATTCTCCACAAGTTGCAATTAGCTCAGAATCCAATTTGTTTGCTATGCTTGCTATCCTGAGAATGATAGCTCTTTATTAATACCAACTGCAGTTTGAAAAGATCTTTTGTGCTTGTAGGTCTAAATTTTATTACAAAATATCATAAAATAGTTGTGAGGCATGGAGTTGTGTGTCCAAAACAGTTATCTCATATAGTGAAAGCACATGGACGAAGGTAAAATAAATATTTACCTGGCCAAAGTCGTGTCCGTTCAGAAAATGCCATGAAGACAAATTGTTCCATTCATTTATTTTGATGGACACAGCTGTGAGGCTAGATATTGTGTTTTATGTTTGTTTTATTTGTTCTTGTAAGCACATTGTTTGTTTAGTACTTCTAGGCTGACTAGGCTGACGCTGGATATTCTATCCATTATATTTTCGTAAATTTTCCTTGTAAGGAGACCATTTGTTGGAATGTGAGCTAGATATGTTGTTAGAGTTTTTTTTAACTTGTCTCACTGCTTGTGAAGGTTTCGAAGGAGGAGACAAATAGTAATCAAAGCCTTGCTAAAGAAGCAGCTTTCAATGCCTCAAATGGTGAGAGCTTTGGGACATTATTTGCATTTCTGAAAATGCTTATGAATTTCAAGTGTTAAAAAAAATTCAATCTGTTAAGAATGGGTTGTACAAGATTATGTCAAAAGTGGAAAAATATTTTTTTCTTAATGTTGTGATTCAAAACACAATACATAGATGAATCATAATAGATCAATGCCTACTTAAGTAGTGAGAGTGTAGAACTTTTCTTGAAACACAGAAATATAAAAAAGTTTCAACACGATCATTATAAAATTAGTCAAGTAGCAGCACAAGCTTGTTATGTCGCACTTTGATGTGATATGCTCACATAAAGGAGGTATACCGAGATGAAGATGAAATCACATGTTGAAGCAATGTTGGATGCTGTGAGAAGCGTGCAATGGTCCAAGCGATGTAGATAGAGTAGTTTGGTGTCAGGCTTGTCACGATTGTGAGGGACACTATGATGTTGGTGTCCTTTGGAAATTGTACTATGCTTCTTGTCCAATGATGTGAGCCCATGTTTGCTCCTTTGGCATTTTGGACAAATTGTTTGTCTTGACGCTTGGTCTATTTGTCATGATGCATCAGACTCCATTATCCATCTTAGTCGTTGTTGTGTGGAAAAGGACTATGTGACGGAGGTTGTGTTGATCATAGTTACAAGAAGTACTCTATACATGGTAGCTGAAGAAAATTTCCTTTGAAACAGTAAGCACATGATGTAAGAAATTAATATATTTGAGACAAGATTCACATTGAGATTTGAAGATTCAACTTCAAATTTTTTTTGAGTGAGCAAAGTAAACAAGAAGGTAATACGTGAGAAAAATAGCAAAGCTCTCAACATATTCTATAGATTCCAAACTTCATAATGCCATGCTAGAAATTGTATCTGAACAAGTTTCTAATTCTGCTAGCACTACGGAGAATATGTGTCATCTTGAGGCAATGGTTGAAAGAATGTTATAGTAGATGCAGTGGCTGCTGAAGTAAATGATGTACGTCAAGATGAGCGTATATGTGAACCAGTAGATGGGTTCTTTACATTCCAGATGCTGTCCCTCTCAGTTATGCACTATTCAGCTTCAATGCACTCCCACCATCTCTCTCTGCTCTTTAGTAAAGTAATCCATCGCAAGTTCTTGAGCTTCCATCGCCGTGATTCACTGCTGCTCTGCTGCAGCTGGCTGGATTTTGCAGCAGCTGTTCCACCTTCCTCATCTGCTGGATTCCCCACTCTCCTAACCTGTCTGCAGCAGCCATTCCTTGGCAACTTTTTCACTGACAGTTGTCCTATGTCATATTTACTTATGGGAAATACCATCTTTTACAGCCTATTCGACCATCAGCTATCAATCTTGATTCGAATTATCGACTATTTAGTTTCAACCCTGATCGATTTTCGACCTTATCTTTCACGATCGAGCAGAATCTTCAACAGAATTAGATTCCATCAGAAAGCGATGAACATAGTGCCTTAATCCATCTTGTATGCATTCTTTAAATTATACAACTACCATGTATATATATTTGATAGCGCATCGATGATCGACTAATCGTCCAAAGACTAATGCATAACTCAGACCAAAACAGTGCGCTATATTCTCTCTCTCTCTCTCTCTCTCTCTCTCTCGATGGCGATGGCTGTCCCCCTTCCCCCCCCATGGCGCGCAAAACCAGGGGGAGCCCTTGCTCCCCCACCCCCCTCCATCACCCTCTACCACGCCCCCTTCCTCCGCTCTACCTGCTCCGCCCCCCCTCCTCCGCTCCACCTGCTGCCCACCAGCCACCCTCCGCTCCACCTGCTGCCGACCAACCACCTGCTGGAGCGGAGGAGGCCCACCAACCACCCTCCTCCGCTCCACCTGCTGCCCACCAGCCACCCTCCGCTCCTCCACCCGCTGCCCTGCCCTACCCACCTGCTGCTCCGCCCTCTTCCTCCGCTCCACCTGCTGCCCTGCCCTGCCCATCTGCTGCTCTGCCTTCCTCCTCCGCCCCACCTGCTGCCCCTCCTCTCCACTCCCCCTCCACAGCCCATCCTGCTACTGAGCAACAGGTCCCTCCTGCTGCGCAACAGACACCTGCCCCCACTGCTGCGCAACAGCAATCCCACTCGAGCCCTCCCTCACCCCCTGTCCCTTCGACTCCCATCTCTACCAGCGCTGCTCCAGACACCCCCTTCTTGTCTCATGCCGACTACACCACCTCCAAATCCTTCGAGAATTTCCTAGCCTACCAACTGAAAGAACTGAAGGCAGATGTGCAAACTCTGAAACTGGAAATCATCCACCTACGCACAGAGAACCAACAGCTCCGGACAGAAATGGAAAATAAATATGCTTCCTAGCCACAAGAAGAGACAAAGGTGAAGATTCAAGATCTTGAACAACAAC
>MU834796.1:0-44166 GCA_029204225.1 Diphasiastrum complanatum
TGAGCCATCAATAAGTTTATGCATATTATCCTCATAAAAAATGATATCTCTAGAAACGACAAACTTGTTTGAAGATGGAATGTATACCTTATATCCCTTGCTTGTTTTGCCATACCCGAGCATAATACCTTTGATTGATGATGGATCTTCCTTGGTCCTCTTCTCCAAAGGTGTATGCACATAGCAAATGCATCCAAACACCTTTAAGTCTTTGAGATTTGGCTTCCTCCCATACAAGGTTTGAAAGGGTGTTTTTCCTTCAATAGAGCTACATGGAACTCTATTCATCAGATGGTTAGCACAAGTGAGAGCTTTTCCCCAAAATGATTTTGGTAAACATGCATCAATCTTAGGAATCTTCACCAAACCAAAATCTCTCTTCCAAATCCTAAGAAAATATGAGTAACTTAAATAGGCAACAATTTTTGTCTTAGCGAACTTAAATAGGCAACAATTTTTGTCTTAGCGAACTTCTTGTATATAAAAAATATCTCCAATTTTGTAAAATTATTTGGCAAGTGAAAATATAATGAATTTGGTAATTTCTCTCCATGCAAATCCACAAAATGCTTTAGCCAAGCCGTAGCATTCAAAGCATCCGGAGACACGGTTCTACCCTGCAATGATCCTTGCAATGTTGGATCTTTGAAGTCATGCGTGCATTGAATTTCCAATTGCATGAACAGCTTTGTAAGCTTTTTGACAAACCTCCATTGCATTTAAGAAATATGCATATGAGTTTTTGTCAGGTCTCACCGTGGCACACAAATAGTAATTCTTTCCATCTTTACTTCGCAAGAAAAACTTGGATCGCAATTCCTCGATCTCTTTGTTATTTAATTTCTGTAAGCAAGAGGCTGAACAACAAATAATGGACCATACCTTCCGAATCTCGTGTCTGGTAATCAATTGTTTTTGACGTTTTGTCAAAATAGGTGAAGATTTCAAGTCCCTCTTGTATCTTTCATTTCTTTTGAAATCAGATTTGTAAATTGACGTCGTGGCACTTGTAGTTGCTCGAATAGGTTGAGAAGGTGTGAGAATGTCTGCTTGAACATCAGGCTGTTGTTGATTTGCCTCAGCTAGTTCTGCAGTGCCAGAAGAATAAGGATTTTCACTAAATATAGCTCTTTTAGATTTGACCGGATTGGAAATTTGAGAAATGGACCTTCTTCAAATATGTGAAAAACTTGCACGTCGAGGATCATTGATGAGGATCTGTAGATTTACTTGAATCCGTGACTGAGTGAATTGAATCCTGTGAATCATCACTCACTAACTCTTTTGATTGGTCAAAACAATATTGCAATGTTGTTTCTCTAATATCTGAACCAGAAGACAAAGAACTCAAATTTGTAACAAGTTGTGTCAAAGGAGTCATTTCTTGAAAACTAGTTAGATGAGGAATTTTAGATGATGTTGTTGACGTGGAAACAGAAAGGGTAATAGGACAAGAACTCGAGAGAGTGGCTTCATAATAATGGCTTTCATTAGGAATATCAGACGAGGACGACTCAGATGTGGCTACATACTGAGTTACAACTACAAGAATAGAAGAAGAAGAACTACTCGCCATAACAAAAATCTAAAAATAAAATTTATTCCTATGCTAAGCATAGACAAACATAAAAATATAAACGTAAAAATTTTACAACAAAAACCAAATTTTTTTTCTTATCCTATGCTGGTCATAGAAAAAGTTAAACAGGCTATGCTAACAATTATAGAAGGAGACACTGAAATTCGTAAAGAGCACATTTAACCTGAAATCAACAATAGCAATGATAATTGCCACACAAAATACTTCTCTTAAATAATAAACTGTTAGAGCTAGGGTTAGGGTCAGGCATAGGGTTAGGGTTAGGGTTTCATTCTAGAAGCAAGTTTAAAGTTGATAAACTTGACACTTGCCAGTTAGGGTTGAAAAACATGACACGTTGGTAAACCATGAGGGTTGGTGGTAGTATTGGTATTTTGTGAAAAAGGGGTCCCTTTAAAGTTCGGTGGTCAACTTTTTCTATTTAAGGATCCACAGAGAAGGACAAGACACTTCATTTGCGATTTTGCGTTAAAGGTTGTCGTCAGAGCCTTATGCTGACGAAGGTTTTTTTCAAAGGTTTTTTTTATGCTCAGCATAGTAGTACAAACATTTAGTTTATTTAAATAGCAAAAGATCTTATGCTAAGCATAGCGTAGACCAGCACTTTTCTTTTATTTTGTAGCTATTGGCTATGCTCAGCATAGGAACCTAGCTTTCTCTCGTCCGAGCCTTATGCTGAGCATAACATCTTCTCTTTCTTTAAGAGCTAATGTTATGCTCAGGATAAGATATTATCATCTTCTCTCACGAATGCTATGCTCAGCATAGCATTCCTACTCACTCAACGCGTTGAGTGAGTAGGAATGCTATGCATAACATAAACGTGTTGAGTGAGTAGGAATGCTATGCTCAGCATAGAAGTCGCGAGAGAAGATGATAATATCTTATGCTGAGCATAACATTAGCTCTTAAAGAAAGAGAAGATGTTATGCTCAGCATAAGACTCGGACGAGAGAAAGCTAGGTTCCTATGCTGAGCATAGCCAATAGTTACAAAATTATAAAAGAACTTCCTATCCTTTCATTAAAGATACTTATTTTTTTGGCTTATATACAACTTTTTTCTTAAAAACTTTCAAAATCTACACAAAAATGCTGGTTTCTAATCATATTTATTGTCAAAATTCTAAAAATCAAACTTGAATTCTACTGGATTTGTCTAATAAAATTGTACTAAAATGGCAATAATAATTGTATTTTTGCAAATTTTTAGAGTGAGAGTTTTGCAAAATTAAGGATGTCAAAAATTTCTTTTTGGATGTCCACCCGAGTCCAAGATGTTCCTTTAAAAGACAAGAAAAAACACATGTTTTATTTTACAAAAGGTATAAATAACACGAAACTTGATGAACTATTTATCCATGTTGCTAAGAAGAGCGGAAGAGGGGATAGTCCATTTAAGGTGCAAGGTAGAGTAATTAAAGATCAGTCTGACAATGACAAGAAGCAAGAGGGCTTGGTCAAGGTTCTTGTCAAAGAGCTTGACAAAACTCGTTCAATATTCATTTTGGACGAAAGAATGTTGAAAATTCGACTTTGTCAAAATGAAGTTGTTAAGACATATTTTGACAAAGCACTTGTGACATTGGTAGGTATATTCAAAGAAGAATTTATAAATTTTTACTCGGATCGTCAATCTCATTTTATATAAATTAGGTTTTGGACTATTTAGTATTGTAATAATTGCATTCTATATTGAGCATAGATCACATTATGATTATTCAAAATTCTTTATTACTGTTTTTCTGTTTTTTGTCATATAGAGCCTCAAACAATGTCTACAGAACGTGCTGGATGCTGTTGCTGACAGGAATGATCTAGTCTTTACTTCCCGTGGTTCAAATTCAATGGCTTTGGGACGTGGCAAAATAGCTTCCTCCACTGTCCCTTCCAACACTAAGGATACCAAAAAATCTGCACCCTCTGAATCAACCCCTTTCCCAAAAAAAAAAAAGATCTCAGGCTCCTATACATACTGAAGAGGGTGTAGAGAAACCGAAGTCTAGAAACAAATCAATGGCCAAGGGACCCAAAGTAATTCCCTCTAAAGAAAGTAGAAAAAAATAGAAAAGTCCACATCAATTTTGCCTGGAGCTTCCATCCAACCTCTGAGAGACTCATCTGAGATTTCCAAACATTCATAAAACAAAAAATTTTAGAGAAACCACTTTGATTTTAGATATAGACCAGTGCGATCGTCCTCCCATTGATCCCTCCACTGGAGATTGACCAATGGAGGTTTGTGAGCCCAATGAAACACATGAACATAACTTAAAAATTAAATTTAAAGATCATACACAAGCAATGTAAACCCTTTTGTTGTTTTGGTAGACCCTACTGAGTGTAGATCTGTTGCCGATTTTAATTTTTCTTCTTTAGATAATTATCATTTTTGTTTTGTTTTGGGAGGCATTCATAGTTTACAAGTTAGAAATCAGGAGTATCCTCATGTTTCTCTTTTCGCACTGTTAGTGCCATTGCATTGCTGGGTTGATAGTGGAAGAAGCTAAACTTCTTGTCTGGAACCATAACATTGACCAAGACTACAAGATGAAGATGACGGTCATACAAAAGATACGATTTTTTTTTTTTTTTGGAAAATCAGATATCATCATGCCGCCTTGGTTCACCTGTCATGCATAGATTCGTTCCCAAGTGAATAGTGCTTCCCTTACGAAGTTAGCTTGCAAATCCTACTCTAACCACACCTAGATTAACCACATCTAACTATCCACCCTACTTTAACCGCAAGCATGAGAAGGAAGAATAGATTACAATGGGGGAGGTGCTTACATCCTATCCTCTCTACTCTCTTAGAAATCATTAACAACATGCAAGTAAAGAAAAGCAACAAATGAAAAGCAAATACAAAATGCAAAAGAGAGAGAGAGAGAGAGAGAGAGAGAGAGAGAGAGAGAGAGAGAGAGAGAGAGAAGCAAGGAAGTTCAAATCTCATTTGGGCATAATCTCCTCCTCCTATTGAACATGAAAATTTGGTACAAAGGGTGCCTTTTTATGGATGGAGAAGGCCCTTGCCCCTTTATCCTATTGGTTAATTACAATGGCAAGGATCCTAATCCAAGCCTCCTAAACTAACACAAAACGAATCTAATGGTTCTTTAAGAAAGCACAAGGGCATTCACATGATTCATGTGAGTTCTAATTTGGGCCCTTTTAGCTTTTTTATTAGCAACTTGACTTAGGGCCTCTAATATCATTTTAGGGTTGTAGTCACTTATTCCTAATTCTACAAGTTCTACAAAACCAAATTGCGTGCTCATTGGGTTGCGCTTATACACGCAGGAAGCCAATGCCCTCGCACTTATTGCTCTACATGTACAGTGTACTGTGGCGGGGACCACTTGGTAAGCTTAGCCAGTAGTACTTTAGTGGCGGGACCCACTAAGTGCCCAATAGTATCTCCCACCTAAATAGGTGACGATCCCACGACACCTACCTGTGCTTGTTGTGGAAGAAGGCTGTCGACACGTTTATTGTGGATGATGGAGTGCGTCAGGAAAAGCGTGGATAAAGATCGCTTACGTAAAACCTGAGATTTTACTTGATGATGAGGAGCCTATCCTGAACTCTTCAAGAAGTGTTTGAGAAGGTTGGTGGTGACCAGTACTTGCGTAACCGGCTACCGTTGATGGGCATAGCAAACGGTGTCCCATCCATTGTTTCTAAAGTCGATAGGATATCGATGATGTGATAAGGGCCTTCACCAATGAACTTCAGCTTTTCTTTGATCACCTTTGTCTTGTACATGAGAACCAAATCTCCTTTTTGAAGATCTTTCTTGTGAAGATGATTATCATGCCAGGCTTTGCGACGTGCTTTCTCTGCAGCAAGAGCATGGACTGCTAACAAACATGTTTCGCACAACTTGTGTAGCGCTTCATGATGAAGGTGAAGCGATCTCGTACCATCCAATCGTTGCACTGTGGCAATGCAAAGAGATGGAACAAGAAATTCCACCGACATGACTACATCTTGGCCATACACCAGTTGGAATGGAGTTTGTTTGGTGATGCCTTTGTATGTAGTTCTGAAAGCCCACAGAGCAGCATGTAGATTGTGCTCCCAATCTGATCTGTTTGCTTCTATTGTCTTTGTCAGAATGCCGCACAGAATCTTATTAGAAGATTCGGCTTGGCCATTGCCTCTTGGGTAGTAAGGCGTGCTGAAGTTATGGATCACAAAGAACTCTTCTAATAAGACCTTGATGGTCTCGTTGACAAAGTGAGTTCCCTTCGCTGACTATCTCCACTGGGCATCCAAAGCGTACAATGATATTTTCATAAAGGAACTTCGCGGTGGACCTAGCATCTGCTACGTGCACTGCTTTGGCTTCAACCCACTTTGTGAGATAATCTGTAGCCATGATAATATATCGGGCTTGGGTACTGCGAGCGGCTGGGTGAATAGCCGCCTCCCATTGCTTCATGTGAGAGGGACATGATTTGACTTGTCTCATGGGGCAGGATACAACAGCGAATTGTATTATCCGTCCCTCTTCGATACAGTTGGCCGACAATCAGTTGATATGGACGAGCTTTAAGTACAAGTTTCCGCTGTTGCGCTTTGGATAGTGACCGATCTGGTTGGCTGTTCATCAAATACTCAACTATGTCTACGGCCCAATCGGGTACAACATCCACATAAAATAAAGCAGCATCCGATAACTCATCATCAGGCTGGGGATCCTTATGTGTTGATCCGATTCAAGATACATGATCAACCATATAATGTTGCTTGCCCTTGCGTACCACTATTCGAAAATCGAACTCGAGTAACAAGAGTAACCATCTAGTGATTCTCCATGTGTTGCAAGTTTTGTTGACTAGGTAGAGCAAAGGTTGATGATCAATGTAGAATGCAAAATGAGTGGCCATAAGATAATGGCGGAACTTCTTGATCGCAAATATCATTGCCAAGGCATCTCGCTCAGTCGTTGAATAGTTGATTTCAGCATTGTTGAGTTGTCGACTGATGAAGCGAATAGGAAAGTCTTTCTTGTACTCGTCTGGCTAGGTCAATACTGCTCCTATAGCATACTTTGATGCGTTGGTATGCACATGAAACTCAATTGTCCAATTGGGAGGCCGTAAGATTGGTGCAGATATAAGTGCTTCCTTCAGCTTTTGGAAAGCTCATAGGGCTTCCTCCATCCAATGTGGATCAATTGTCCGCTTGTAGATAGGATGTGCCAAATCCGCAAAGAATAGAATGAAGATTCGTTAGTAATTGGCATGCCCCATAAATACATAAACTCCACAAATCGTTCAAGGGGGTGGAAAATCCATGATAATACGTATCTTAGACAGATCAGTGGCGATCCCGTGTCAAAATACAATATGGCCCACGAATGAAGCGCGTTCTACAGATGAGATGTTATCAGAGTAGTACAGTAGTACTACACTCTGGCTGATTAAGGTGTCAACAGAGAATCGGAATTGTTCGATGTATTTGCGACTGTGCAGACAATTAATTAATCGCGTTCGCAAACTATTCGTTTCTAGACAGAAGTCCTCAACAACTAAAGCCCAACTTAATGGTTAAAGAACACGAAGAGTTTTAGAATATGTTAGAAACTTATGTCCATGTCATTCAGAAAAACAGATCAAAGACGGAATTCTTCAGACAAGGACTGTCATCTCATATGTATACATATAGCTTTATTCAATGATCGTGCTAGACTGTACCAAAGATAGTCGTTATTCGAGTGCCGAAAAGAAAGTATTCGCGACAGACGAATAAAATGGTTTAAAGACAGTTACGGAAACACAGCAAACGACTGTAATGCACTAGAGCGACTGTCTGATCAGAGAGTAATTCATGAAATGCGTTAGAGATTGTTAGCAGACTCAAGATCACCACACTCAGCAGTGCAGAGAACAGAGATAAGAGAGAATAACTCACAAAACTCTATTCACTTCTTCAATCTCTTACATAAGCATAAACTCTTCTCTCTTGATGATTGAGTAATCTAGAATGACTATGATTTCTATCACTAAAGTTCTCTTCATTTTGATAGGTGTAGTCATGCTTACGGAGAGAGTCAAATAATTCATTCCGCTGCGCACGGACATTTTTTGTTCGAGTTCGCTTCTCGTTCGTTTCTTGTTTGAGTTCGTTTCTCGTTTGTGTCCATCATTTATTCTTCCATCCTCTCTCTCCAACAAATGATACACAAGCGAGGGTTTATGCACGTTGGCGAAGGTTCAAAGGACTTAGATTTTTTATTAAGCATTGAGAACGTTCGCCTGACCACTTATTCTCAATATTAACCTTCGCTGATTTCACTGAGGCTAGAAAACATGGAAACATTAGAGAAAATTTGGCCTTGCAAAGGCCCTATAAGGATTGCCACGTAGAATGACAAGATTTTGGCAATGTAAAATACTAAAATAAATTCTTTTTCTACCCGCAGTCCTGTCCACACAGTCTTCGATGGTTAGCTATTATGTGCATAATGGAGTCTGTGGCTGAAAAAAAAAATCATAACTTTTGAATGGCAGCTCGGATTGAGACGATTACGGTGCCATTAAAAAGCCCTCAACGAGAGCTTTTCAACGACACCCAAGATGCCCAGTTTTGAGCTACGATGAAGAAGTTATGGCCGGTCAAAATTTTGGTTGGTCAACACTTGGTCAACCCGATATCTATTTTAAGCTGGTCAACTGCGCTTGAAATAGATATCGAGTTGACCAAGTGTTGACCGAACAAAACTTTGACCGGCCATAAATTGTTTACCGTAGTTCGGAACTGGGTCATGTTGGGTGTCGTTGAAAAGCTCTCGTCAAGGGCTTTCTAATGGCACCGTAATCGTCTCAATCCGAGCTGTCGTTCAAAAGTTACAATATTTTTTTTTTTTGTTGAGTTGCATACTATACTACAAATCAAATGGCTTATTTACGGGGTGCCCCCGACGCAAAATTATAGTTCTTTTAAAAATAAAAGAAAACCAGTTTGAAGGAGCTACGTTATGTAAATTTCAAATTTGAGTGTTTTGATTGGTCCATGTGGAAGAAACTTTTGAGAAAAAAATAAAAAGTATCTTTTTGAAAGGCCCCTTTTGTGCTCAAACTTTCTCTAATGTTGGCCGAAAGGTTATTTAGTTGAACTGCGAACTGAAGATTGCCAGACAACACGAGGCAAAGTCTGAAGTTGAGTTAAAGAAGGCCAACCAATCCACCAAACACTTGGAAGACTATGTGGCGACCCTTCAAAATGCACTCACCACTGCACAAGACAAAGTGGACAAAGCGATCCAGGATTCAAAACAACAAGTCTTGTTGCTGGCAGACCAACTAGACCTAGCCGAGTTGGAACACGAACATCTTCAAGGTGAACTGGATGCAACCACCCTTGAGTGCGATTCCTATCTGCAAACCCAAGTGCCTGATCGCCCAGTCACACCGGACGAAATCAGATACTTGTTTTGAAAAGTGAAAACCTACTATACTGCACTGGCGGGGTTTCAAGAGAAATTTGATAAACTCAAAAGGACGACAACCACTGAGCTTGGCAAGCCAAAAGCTATTTTTAAAGATTATGAAAAGACAGCCGCTCAGATATGAAAAGTCGGGCCTCAAATTCCAGTTCTACTCATGTCGTAGTTCTCGCCTCAGCACTGGGAACATGCATGAATGGATACAGGATTCGATACAAACATGGATCAGGGTGGAGCTCCTGAAACTCCAAAAACAACGGACACCCAAGCTGCTGAAGCCGGTCCATCTTCATCAGAGACTAAATTTTTGTTTCAAAAGCCAGTCACCATCGAGGACCAAATTCAAATTTTTTTGCACCAGTATCCGCATATGTCCTCGAGGGGTGGTTGGATTATTAAGTTCAAAACCCTTGAGATAGAGGCAGGAAAAGAGGGATTTGGCACCTTGTGTGTGTAAGTCCAACCCGATGATCACGTAGTTATTTAAATAGTTACAATTCAATAAAAGGATTTTAGGCCTTTTTGCGGGACTTTTAATGTCGCAGGCCTAAATGTCAAGTTAGTGAATAAAATTGGGACTCCCACCAAAATTGGTTCAAATTCAAATCCAATTGGTTTCCTCCAATTTTTTAAGGAGTTTCCTCTGTTTTTTAAGTTTGAATAGTTAGGGAGGTAGAAATGGACCAATAGGATTTTCAGGCCAAGGTCCTCCTCTCTACTATAAATAGGGGCAAACTCGAGTTTGCTATACATGTTCATATCCTCATTTCAATACAAGCATATTGGTTCTCTTATGGAATAGATTTGTGAATGTCTTTGCTCTCTATCACTTTTCCTCCATCTCTCATGCTTTTATTGTATTTGCTAATTGTTGGATCCGATTATTATTGGTTTTGCCATTTTTTATACTTCTTGTGAGAGAGAAAGAGAGAGAGAGAAAGAGTAAGCTATCTTCATTGTGGATCGTAGTGTTAATGGTTGTAGTGTTAATGCTTAGGGTCAATGGATGTTAGAGTTAGATGTGGATCTTCCATTCATGCTGAAATCTGAGATATGCTAGTAGGAGAACTCACATCAAGTCAAGGATGGAGAAGCTCTCCCTCAATGATGGAGATGACAAGGCTCTTTTCACCAAGATCAAGAGAAAATCCAAAGGCAAGGGTGCTGCATTCAAGAAGAATCAAGTCAAAGGTGAAGATCAGGAAGGATCTTTAAGTCCAAGCTCAAGCAAGCCAAAGAAGGATAAGTCGAAGATCAAATGTTACTTTTGTGGCAAGATGGGGCACTATGCCTCGGAGTGCTTCAAGAAGGAGCAATCTCAAAGTCAAGCAAACCTAGGCCAAGAGGAAGAGGAGAGCTCTCATGAAGATTCACTCATGATGTCAAGTTTCTCATCTTCAAGCATAAGAGGTGAAGACCCTTGGTGGATAGATAGTGGGGCTAGCTCCCACATGACAAGCAAGAGGGAGTATTTCTCAAACTTATCTACCTATGATGGACCTATCAAGTCAATTTTTACAACAAATGATTATGCTTGTAAGGTAGAAGGCATAGGATCCATACCTTTATGCTTAGGATCTTCAAGGAAGATCAAGATTGATGGAGTACTTTACATTCCTAGTATCACTAAGAACTTGCTTAGTGTAGGACAATTGCTTGACAATGGTTTGATTGTGGAGTTCACCACAAATGCATGTAACATCAAGAAGGATGGCAAGATCATTTCTAGAGGCATAAGATTTGGAAGATTATTCAAATTGGATGCTAATATTGTGATGCTAGTCGAGGAGACCAAACTATCCAACCATAGTCTTTGGCACAAAAGACTTGGTCACATCAACTCAAAGTCCATGGAGGTCATGTGCAAGGAGAAGCTTGCTTAGGACTTCCAAGATCCTTGGCAAAAGAGGAGAAAGTATGTGAAGCATGTGCTCTCTCAAAAGCACATAAGAAGCCCTTCTCAAGTTCAATCACAAAGACAATTCATCAATTTGAGTTGATCCACTCAGATGTACACTTTGCGAGTACAATGTCCAATGGAGGTGCCACCATGTTTGTTACATTCATAGATGATTACTCAAGATTTTGTTGGGTATTCTTACTTTCATTTAGAGCACAAGTATTTGAAAGCTTTTTTAAGTTCAAAGCATTTGTTGAGAAGCATCTTGATCACAAGATCAAAACTTTTAGAAGTGATAATGGTGGAGAATATATCTCCAATGCTTTTAAAGATTTTTGTGATCAAGAAGGGATTAAAAAAGAATTATCTTGTCCCTACACCCCTCAACAAAATGGGGTAGCCGAGAGGAGGAATAGGGCATTGTGTGAATGTTCTAAAGCCTTAAAAACTCGGACAACGCATGCAAAATTGTATTTAGTCACCTTTGTATTTTAAGTTGTATCGGAATTTGCGGCAGACACATGGTCTCTAACTCGAGCACTGTTTGAGTTAGATAAAAAGTTTGATGGACTTAATTTGAATTGGATTTGGGTCAAAATAGCATTTTGACACATGTCATCAAATGTGCGTAAGCTCTAAACACATGGGTATTTGCAATTGGGCACATGTAAATTACTCGAGCAAGAAATCATAGGTGTTTGCTGCAAAATTCTTCAAATGTATGTGGATGAGAAGATGATATTAATATTTTATGATATATGTGGGTCCCTTGACAGATAGTATTCTTTTATGAAGAAAATGATTAAAGGCAAGCAAGAAAATATCTCCAACTCGAGCATTGTTCGAGTTACCTACACATAAACCCTTTGATGAGAATTTTTCATTCTCATATATCGTCATGAAAGCTAGGTAGGAAATTGCCTCTAACTCGAGCACTGCTCTAGTTAGCTACACAATTCTATCCATGCAAGAGGATTGCAAGATGATATTATTTTATGACGACATATAATGTGCCTAAAGCCTAAATACATGTTCGAGTTAGCGGCACAATTTTGTCCATGCATGAGGATTGCACGATGAGATTATTCTGTGCAAACATATCATGTGCCTAAAGCCTAAACTCACAGGCCAGGAAATGTCTCTAACTCGAGCACTATTCGAGTTAGCTGCACAATTTTGTCCATGAAAAAGGATTGGAAGATAAGATTATTCTGTGCCAACATATTATGTGCCTAAAGCCTAAATTCATGAGTATTAGATATAATGGCATATGGAAATGAAAGGTGATTTAGCACATATCTCATCCTAGAAGAAAGGTAAGAAAATGTGTCTAACTCGAACACTGCTCGAGCTGTGCACAATTCTTCAAATGTATTTGGATGAGAAGATGTTATTCAATTTTGATGATTAACATATTGTATTCTTTGATGAAATTTGAGACATATTTTGTCATGAAAGCCAAGTATGAAAATGCTATAACTCGGGAATTGTTCGAGTTAGCTGCACAATTCTGTCCATGGATTGAGGATTGCAAGACGTGATTATTTTGTGATGACATATTATGTGCCTAGAGCCTAAAGACATGTGTATTCGAAATAGTTTCACATTGAAATGACATGTGACTTAGCACATATCTTATTTTGATAGAAAGGTGAGAAAATGTGTCCAACTCGAACAATGCTCGAGTTGGCACAATTTTTGCAAATGTATGTGGATGAGAAGATGATAATAATTTTTTATGATATATTTGTGTAAGGCGTTAGGAGATTTTATTCTTTCATGAGATTTACACATGGGTATTCGAATAGTTGCACATGGAAATGAGAGGTGATCTAGCACGTATCTCATCATGAAAGAAAGGTAAGAAAATGTGTCTAACTCGAAAACTGCTCGAGTTGTGCACAATTCTTCCAATGTATTTGGATGAGAATATGTTATTTAATTTTGATGATATATGTGGGTAATCCATTAACATATAGTAGTCTTTCATGAGATTTAGGACATATTTTGTCATGAAAGTCAGGTAAGAAGATGCTCTAACTCGAGCATTGCTCGAGTTAGATGCACGTATATGTCCATGGATTGAGGATTGCAAGATGTGATTATTCTGTGACCACATATTATGTGCCTAAAGCCTGAAGACACGTGTATTCGAAATAGTTGCACATTGAAATGACATGTGGCATAGCACATATCTTATCCTGATAGAAAGGTGAGAAAATGTGTCTAACTCGAACAATGCTCGAGTTGGCACAATTCTTCAATTGTATGTGGATGAGAAAATGATATTAATTTTTGATGATATATTTGTGTAACCTGTTTGGAGATTTTATTCTTTCATGAAATTTAGTACATATGTCATCATTAGAGACAGGCCAAGAAATGTCTCTAACTCGAGCATTATCGAGTTAGCTGCACAATTCTATTCACGGTTGAGGATTGGAATATGAGATTATTTTGTGTCAACATATTATGTGCCTAGAGCCTAAACTCATGGGTATTCGAAATAGTTGCACATGGAAATGAGAGGTGATCTAGCACGTATCTCATCCTGAAAGAAAGGTAAAAAAATGTGTCTAACTCGAACATTGCTCGAGTTGTGCACAATTCTTCCAATGTATTTGGATGAGAAGATGTTATCTAATTTTGATGATATATGTGGGTAACCCATTAACATATAGTATTCTTTGATGAGATTTAGGACATATTTTGTCACGAAAGCCAGGTAAAAGATATATGTGGGTAACCCATTAACATATAGTATTCTTTGATGAGATTTAGGACATATTTTGTCACGAAAGCCAGGTAGAAATATGCTCTAACTCGAGCACTGCTCGAGTTAGATGCACATATATGTCCATGGATTGAGGATGGCAAGATGTGATTATTCTGTGACCACATATTATGTGCCTAAAGCCTAAAGACACGTGTATTCAAAATAGTTGCACATTGAAATGACATGTGGCTGAGCATATATCTTATGCTGATAGAAAGGTGAGAAAATGTGTCTAACTAGAACAATGCTCGAGTCAGCACAATCCTTCAAATGTATGTGGATGAGAAGATGATATTAATATTTTATGATATATTTATGTAAGTCGTTAAGAGATTATATTCTTTCATGAGATTTAGTACATATGTCATCATAAAAAAATTATTAAGCTTATTCAACATTCTAACACAACGTATTTGATTGCTAATTATGCAACAAACTGAACCAAAAACTTAATACGACTAAATAGTACCTTTGCATGTTCAGAATATGAGCAAGGTCTTATCCTGGTAGAAACCTTAAGAAATGACCACAATGAACAGAATATCATAAGCAATAAAAAACTGCAAACACATACTGGTGATCTAAGAGTGTGAGAGTTATCCAGAACTAATAAAAAGGATGAGAAAGTGCGGGTCTCTAAAATGAGCTGAAGTAAGGTCTGTGCAAGATATCCCAGTCTCGAAGCTCCATCAAGTATGAAAAGACAAGAAAAGGTGCAACGTTCATTGCTGTCATTTACTTAATTTCTACAAGACAGCCATTTATCTAAATCATCAAAGCACTTTGCCTTTGTAGGGCTGTTTGCTTGGAATTTTCTTGATTCTGCAATTGATTTTTCATGAGCACCGCCGGATTCTACGTTCTATCCAGCCCTGGATTGTACTGTTCTATCATCTATCAAGAGAAACGGACGATTCAACGTATCCGTCTCCACTCTATGGTAGACTGGGCAGACCGTACTACACGGATGGCATCCTCAAGCATTTGTAAACTCTTGGGTAGACTGGGCAGACCGTGCTGGACGGATGGCATCCTCAAGCATTTGTAAACTGCAGCGCACCATCATCCATGCATGGCAGAGGCAGAGAAACCACAAAACAACACCCAAGCAAAGAACTGAGACCGGATTCCAAAACTTACCTTCCTCAAGACGTCCTCAAGACGGCATCTTCCCCACCATATCCACCGGTTCAGACGAAGAAAAGAGACGATGTCCCTTATTGGCACTTATTGGCCCAGGAGGGGAAGTAACGCCCGCTCCCGTGCCTATGCGACACGTGGATAGGGTGCCCGGGCCCTCAAAATTTTATTTGAGACCGCTCTTGCGGTTTGCGGTTCTGAGTACCTTGGCACTGGCGCCGGGCAGCGTGTGTGGCGCCGGGCATAGCACAAGCTGGCGCCACACGGGCAAGCAGGGAGGCGGCGCCGGGCAGGGAGGCTGGGGTGCCGGGCGGACGTGGCATCGGGTAGCTCAAGCACAAATTTTTCCCGAGCACCGTGCGTGACTGGCGTGCCCCTGGGCGTGCACACATGGGAGTATTGAACAATTTCTGTAATATATACAGAAGCTGCTCAGTCCATAGGAAACTTATGGGACAAAGCTGAGCTTTGCAGGAAGGTGTACAGGTGCCTGGCAGGGGGCAGATGGTGGGGGCAGGGTGAGGACACACGGCTGTAATGCATTGGGGCGGGCGTCATCGTATCCGTCCCAATAAAGAGACGAGGGATAAGAGACGATCCAGAAGAAGCTCTGTTTCGTGCCAAAGCTTTTCTCAAAACAAAGAAGGTAGCGTGCTTGGGCTGGCTTTAACTAACCCTAACCCCCAAGTTAAAATGATTTTCCTTTGGGGCTTGCAAAAATCATCGAGCATTTTTGAGAACCTGCTCGTATGGCCGCTCACATGTTCTCCGAACAGACGCAGAGGGCCAAGGCCCACTCTTTGTTCGTTCGTGAAGCTTATTGGGCTTTTTTTAAATCCCAGAAAGCTCCTACGCATGAAAATGGGAACACAAAGTGATATCAAAGATTTATGCCTCATACTTGTTTTTCTTCGATCGAAGCAAAAACCAAGGCTCACTCCTCTGCGTCACTTGGTCAAACCACAATGCAGGAGGTCTTAGGCTTCTTGGCAATCATATTGTTTCGTGGGCTCATTTTTCGTCCCTATCGGCCATACTCAATAGGCTCTCTAGCGACAATTTTTTGCTTATTTGGGGCTTACCCAGACAAGTTTAATCCCCCGTCACCTTCTTTTCTTTTATTGCATGGGCTACATGGGCGGATATTTTTGTATTGGCACTTTTAAAAAAAGCTTGGGGTCCCTTCATGTGCAATCCATTAACCCATTTAATTGTTACGTTGCCATAACGTCATTATATCTTTCTATCATCAACGTATTCTTCAGGTTGCACTGCAATTCTGCACTTTTAGTTCTTCAACGAGCTGGATTTGTTGGAGCAACTGCTTCAAGGCTTCTTGCATTCATGAATTATTTTCCTCTAGAAGACAAAGTATATCTCTTGAGTTGGAGCAATTTTTTGTACTTTCTGTGTGTGCACATATTTCTTCAACTCAAGCATTGCTCAAGTACGTTAGAAAATATCATTTATGAAAAACTTTGTTCATATTGGAATAGTATTCTTATAGTTTGCACTGATGGAATACTAGAATATGTCGTCGACTTGAGCATTGCTCGACTAGGAGTATTTGTTCAAACTATGATGGTTTTTTTTAAATAGCAAAGCTATTTGTTCAGACGTGAGCACTTCTCAAGTAAGCTAGAAAAATTGAACTTGGCATAGCTTTGAGCCTTCATGTCAAAATTTTGACTAATCACAGAATTATTATTCTAACTGGAGCTTTTCTAAGTCACCACCAAAGTTGATCAGTGCTCGAGTTTGGTGGTAAAACATCATTTGATATGAAAAATCTATAGTGGTTTGATAAAAATTCATTGTTGACAAGGTCCTTTGTTCCATCACGAGCATTGTTCAAGTAGTTTGCAATGACAATATTCTTTGAAGATATTAACACTTTATTCACAAGAAATTAGAACCCATTAAGCTTCATGAAACCACCATCAAAAAAGCACAAGAAAAAAAAGAAGCAAGAGAATCTTCCTCTGGAATTTTGATCTCTTACCTTGCTCTGCTTCTACCTACACAACATATACAACCTGACAACATCATCTGGGCACACAAAGTGAGGAGCACACTCCTAAGATGTCACTACATAGCAGTTGGGATTCGAGCCTCAGCCTTGTCGGTCGCAGGGTCGCAGTCAACAACCCTACCCAAACACTACAATGCGATAAACGACATGGATACTTGAAAACATGACTCTCCAAAGAATGAAAGGCATAATTTGAATATTTTAAAATAAAATGATTCATGGAAGGTGTGGCATAATCAACCAAGGTCCTTAAATCAAGTGCAATTTGGTCTTCACAAGATCATAACAAAAATTTATTATTAAAATGGATTTTTAAAAGTTGGATTGAATTTTGGTCTAAAATGTCTCAAATCATGAATATAGTTT
Organism: Diphasiastrum complanatum; assembly: GCA_029204225.1. NCBI lineage: Eukaryota > Viridiplantae > Streptophyta > Lycopodiopsida > Lycopodiales > Lycopodiaceae > Diphasiastrum > Diphasiastrum complanatum. The sequence continues at coordinate 17,270 of MU834796.1, forward strand.
GCACTTTGTGTCCGATTCTTGGCAATAATTACTAGAATTTCCAAACAATAATAAAATACAATTCCAAAACCATAGGCAAATGACCTCCAAATCATAGTCAAAGTAGGTATAGTTTAAATTTGTCTTTAAAAAATAGGCTTATCTAACTAAATGCAATCACTTTTACTCGTTAATTTTAGGTGGTAAGAAGTCTCAAAATATGAATATTATCTCAAGAGTTCGAATTCTTGTCGATCTCCGACTGTATAGTACTTTGACTGCTCAAATGATGGTATTTTGATATTCATCAGCTTTCAGGGTAGAGTCGATAGATTGAATCTGGTTCTTGCCCTTCATATCAATAAACTGATCTTCAAGAAGGTCACATCCCTACTAGTCAAAACTTTACAAGTTACAATGTTATACAGTTGCTACATGCCATTGGAAGAAGAATAATCGACAAAAACAATTTTAATAGAATGCTCACCCAGCTTCTTTCTGGTGTCCTTTGGGACATGAGCATAGGTAGTGCATCTGAAAGCTCTTAAATGCTTTAATGAAGGTTTGGATCCTGTATATATATATATATATCTGAGTGAACTATGTCTAACAGATCTTTAGATATGTGTTCTTGATTCATGATCCAACTCTGGCAGACTGGAGGGTCACAATTTGATAATCAAAATCAAGAACTGGAGAATGCTTAGACATATTTGCAATAGATATATGATTGAGGTGCCCAAGTCTGTTATGAAAAATTATTCTTTATTCATCAAAACTGAAATGCTTAAAGTACGATTAGTCCCAGAGTAACAATGAGTAAGCCTATAGACATATCCTTGTCTATTTCTAAGTGTAACAACTCTCTTACATTTATCAAGAATCTTGCATGAATCTAATTTGAACTCTACCTTATGTCCTAAATCAATTATTCTAATCACCGACAATAAATTTTTCGCTATATTCGAAACATTCAAAACTTTTGGTATGAGCTTCGACTGCCCATGTTAAAAATTCAGTCTAATAGTACCTTCACGTTTAATCACATGTGAATTGTTGTCTCCAAGGTAAACAAATTTCTTGGTGATGTAGGTCATTATGAGGCTTGATGACTTGTTCTTCTTTTTGGGTCACCACTTACATTGATGCCCAGGCTTATTGCAAAGAAAACAAAGATTCTCTTTTATTCCCAATTTGCATACGTTGTCTTTAACCATCAATTATATCATATGATATGTGCACGATTAATCTTACAATATGAACCTACTCTGTATTCTGGCTATTGAGTTTATTTGGTAAACATAGACATATGATTAAGTATTGTTGGAATAGATACTCGCAGAGTTAACGGATCTTTCATGGTAGATTTATTGGTTAACTGAAAAGTGATTTGGATAAGGATCTAAATGTGGTGTTATACTAGTATAATTAAGATCTACACCTAGACATTTGAGATTTTTGAATCATTGGCAATTGACCTGAGTAGTTGGCTTACTCCTGTGAAAGTTAATTGGTAAAATGGACAGTGTGAAGAGAATTCATTAGAAACTATTTGTTTTGGGTTTATTGCTTGTAAGACACATGATTTATGAGTCATTTGGATTCATCATGAGAAAATTGTGTGCATAGGATATACGGAATTCTTAGGTGAGTATTTCTCAATTGAAAAATATACTCAATTATCTAGTGATTGTATTCCAGAGAGCTCAATTGGATACCGAATCATAATGGTTCCAAGAAAGGTAACTGAATATTTCAGAATTCAGTAGATTTTGGTTGGACATATACTTTAGTATTCCTTAATGATTAAGTATGGTTTTGGATTCCAGTGAAGTATGATTGATGAATTAGAATAATCTAACTATTTGTGATTGATGGATTATAAACAGATACTTAGTTATTATGAGTGAATAACTTCCGACCTATTGATTGAATTGAGTTTAGATCAGTGTTTTGAAAATCTTAATCTCTTTATTCCAGTGTTTTATTGAGATCTATGTATCTCACAAGCATTTCTCGTAAGGTAAATGATTTTTTTGCTTATCGAGAGTTTTGCTTACTTTAGTGGATTGTATTCTACTACATATTGTTGGAATTCAACCCAACAGACATATTTTCATCAGTCGGCAGAGATACCTCACCAACGTGTTGGAAAAATATGGAATGGCCGATTGCAAACCGAGCCACTTTCCACTCGACCCTGGTTTGAAGCTGTCAAATGAGCAATGTCCAAAACCAGGTCAAAAAAGGAGAAAATGCTTCTTGGTTTCCAAGGGGAGGTTCGAACCTGGGACCAAAGAAACTTTGGATGCCAAGCTAACCAGTTGAGCCAACCCCGTAATGAAGCAGTATCCATATCACTCCGTCATCGGGTCACTTATGTATGCTATGCTCTGCACTCGACCCGACCTTGCTTACTCAATCAGCTCTCTTAGCCAATTCCTATCAAATCCGAGTCCAGTCCATTGGAAGGCTCTCATGAAGGTCATGAAGTATATCCAAACAACAAAACATCTCAGCATCTGTTATGGAGGCAGCCAATTTGCCAATATTCTAAAAGGTTACACAGATGCAAATTAGGCAAGAGATATCGATACCATAAAATCGACCTCTAGATTTGTATCCTTGTTCAATCAAGGCTAAATTTCATGGAACAGCCAAAAACAGACCTCAGTAGCATTGTCTTCAACAAAATTGGAATATATAACTGCCATGAATGCTACCAAGGAGGCAATTTGACTGAGAAACCTGCTTGCAAAAATCGACCTTATTTAGTCACATCCAACGACTCTCTACTGTGACAATCAAAGCAGAATTGCAGTATCTCTGAACCCGAGATTTCATTCTCAAAGTAAGCATATCGAAATAAGGTATCACTATCTTAGAGAAAAAGTGCAAAGCAAGAAAAATTCTTTGGTTCATTTCAGGACAGATTTACAGGTAGCAGATTACTTCATCAAGGCACTATCAAGAGAGCACTATCTCAGATTTAACAATCTGCTAAATCTGAAGGTCGAGATTTTTCACGATCCACATTAAGGGGGAATGTTGGAATTCATGCTCAAGCCCAATTCCATTAGGTAATGAGCATTCTGGAAAAAAAAAAAAACACCTGTTTATATCTATCATTGAAAAAAGTACTCGTCATTGATCCTAGCTCAGAATAAATGCTAGCTATATGCTTCACGCATGCAACTCGAACGTTGTAGTCCATATATGTTGAAGGTGTTGGATTTATTTCTTCTACTCTCCTAAATCCCATGGTAATCTAATTCAAATCATATTGTTCCAATCTTACACGCATTGTCGCACAGTCTGCAGAAATACTCTATTATCGAAGACAGGCAAGAGAAGGCAGTCCTACTTGTCGAAGTCACCCGACTTGTCGAACTACTACGACTTATCGGGGAAACCCGACTCGGTCGACTTATCGGGGAGTCTGACTTATCGACTCAATTGACTATCGTCGAAGGCCATATGGACTCCATTGACTATTGGCAACGACACGCCCAACTCTGAATAGTCGAAGCCTTCTCACGTCCACTTCCTATACTATGCAACTATCTGGACAGCAGTAGACACGATCTATTTCAGACGGCGTAACTCCATGTCATCTTCTTGTACTTACATCTACACAAATGTAAATTGTATATAGTTGATCATTGTAATCAATCAATAATGCATGTTAATGCTGATGTAAGCTGATTCCACATACGCTCAAGCGCCAATAGACGCGGAGACGCTAGCTTATCAAAGACAGCCTTAGTAGATGCTTTCAAGCATTGATTCTTTCCCTTCCAAACTGATTGTCAATATAAGCTCATAGTTATAGATCGTAGTTAGCTTTGTGAGCATGTGGTTTTGTCCGCTATTGATTTGTGCTCACCACCATCATCTGACTTGTATTTTTATACATTCAATCTGAATTAATTGTTGTCTAGTTTTGCATTCAAATTATGTCAGTGTTGCATGCTTCGTCTAACTCTCTAATTGATTTGTCTGACTATCTGCTCTTCTACTGTCACAATCAAACTCTGTTTTGTGTTCACCTACTATAGTAGTAGTGCACGCACCGAGGGAACTAGTCGTTCATTGCCTTCATGGAGTAGTAAGATCATTTCGATGTGATTGTTTGACCCATCTGTCCATCACATTCATTCTCCAACATGGTATCAGAGCGATCATCGTTATAGCTTGATAAGCCTCTCACAGAACCTGGTTCGATAGAACAATCATTTTTTTGTTCTATAAATTGCACTATATTTTTATTCTTCAAGTCACTGATAGTTATCACTTTCACCTAGACTAACATCCATATGGATACCCAAGGGACAGCCAGTCCCATCGTGGACAAGCTTAATGGGTCCAATTACCATTTGTGGAAATTTAAAATGAAAATTGTGCTAATGGCTAAGGAATTGTATGATGTTGTCACAGGTGCAGAGTCAAGACCCAAAGAAGACGACGTTGCAATCTCCCGATGGAAGCTGAAGCATGGAAAGGCCTTCACGCTAATCATCCTCAACATATCAGACACACGAATTGGCCATGTGTCTGAAGCTCAGACCTCCAAGAAAGTCTGGGACATCTTGAGCACCCTGTATAAAATGCGTGACATAGCTTCCAAGCTACATCTCAGGAGAAAATTCTTCTCCCTCAAGATGACAAATGGTGATTCATTACAAAATCACATTAACCAGTTCAAGAATATGCTACAACAAATGGCCATTGTCGGATCTATCATAGATGATCAAGATGCAATAATGACACTATTTTCAAGCTTGCCAATATCATATAATAACTGGGTGATGATAATCACCACACACCCAGAATTGTCTCTATCGTGAGTCAATACGATACTGCTACAAGAAGAGACAAAACGGAACCAACCCTCCAGTTTCTCTATTGTTGACTCTCATGCCTTACACACCAACAAGAATTCGAACAAGCAAAAGAAGAGAGGCTCAAAGCCACAGATGTTGAATCAGAAGCCGACACAATGTCGTTCCGAGCAGTCGAAGCCGCCGACAAAGAAGAAGTTGATTTGTAGATACTGCAAATGAACTAACCACAAGATTCAGGATTTTCGTATCCTACAACAACAAAGGGCAATAAAATCAGATAGCAAATGCAGCTGCAGAAACATCTCAGTTGAATCAAGATGTGGATCACGATGCATTCATGACTAGCCATCAAGAAGCATCAGACGACAACTCCTGGTTTCTTGATTTTGAAGCCACTCATCATACGACCAGCCATATCGGTTGTTTCAAATCCTATTGCTAGCAACAAAGTATAAAAAGGAAAATAAAACACTGTGGCATGTGTATACGTATGAGTACTTGCTAATAAATTTCTACCATGGCATGTGTGTTATAAGACCATGGGTAGAAGCTTAAATAAATTCTAAACTTCTAAGTCAGAAACTTAAGCTTATAAATAAAAGATTCTAAGTTATCTTAAGTTCTAACTTTAGAGACTCGAGCTTTCTAAGTTAGAAGTTGTGAAGCCTTAAAACGGCAAGTTAGAAGTCTAATCCCATAAGCTAGTGGAAACTTATGGAAGGCCCTTCTTGCTATAAGAAGAGAGGCATTTTCCTTGTAAATAACACTTTGAGATTAAGCTAATTTGCAATCTTGGATTGATCTCTCTATTTCATTGTGTTCCCTTTGGAAGGTGACTAGCTTGAGTGAAGGTGCTCGGGCCTCCTCTTGCCTCCTTTTCATTGGATTTATTTGTGGCATGATTTTTATGCTTTATGCTTAGTTAGCCGCAATTCTTCTATTATTTTTCATGTGGGTGCTAGTTAGGATTTAGTTAGCGGTTCTTGGCTAGTTGGGAAAGCCTTAGCCAAGCCTTAGATTAAGTCTAGTTAAATCGTAAAGTTAGTTTCCCGAGCATCAGTTGGGAAGCCTTGATGCTCTCTCTTCCCTTCATTTGCAAGCTTTTATGTAGATCTTAGGAAGTGGACGACCGGTCTACTGCTACACTATAACCTGGCCCAAAGATAGATCTTGTCACCGTAATATTAGATTAAGCTCCAACATTGGCGTCGTTGCAACTTTTTAAGTTTCTAACATAAGCTTGTTTTTCTTTTTGCTATTGCTATGTGCTTGTATGCGTGTTTGCCTGATCTTCTTCTTCACACTACAGCACAAGTCTTCTTTCCAGGTCCTACAAGAGCTGCTGAGCAACCTATCAAGCCGAGGGGGGAGAAACAAAAGTGTCAACTTGGGCATTTTCTCTAAAAGAATTGATCCAAGTGACATTTTTTGTCATCAAACACCAAAAATCAACCTGTATTACTGTCAAATCCCTCTGTTTTCCAACCAAATCTTCATCTTAGAATTTGCCAGTTCTACTAAGACTAGATCTGTGAAAGATCAGTCCTTTGGCATCTCTGTGAATTTTGTCTCAGAGATTTAGTTTGTTTTCTGTCAAACAAGCATTTTTTCCGCTATTGAACTTGTCTGTCAGCAAAACTACAGTTTCAGAATTCGTCGACCATCCCATGAAATCGCCCATAGTTTGAAACTTTGACATACACCCTCTGCAAATTCCTTCCTTTTCAAAAAATTTCAAAAAAAAATAAAAATACCAATATTTTACCAGTGAAAACTTCCTATCAGAATTTGCGAGTATTGTATTTTGCTTAATCAACCTGTCAGCGAGTTCTACTCCTGTCAGCGAGTTTTGTTACTTTAGAAAAGTCCAAATTCTTGGCCAAACTCAGTATTTTGCAAGAAAACTGCCTATTTGACCTTTTGTTTTTGGCCAAACACAGTACTATATTGTTCATTCGTACTGTTATTTTGTTTCTCATCCTGCATCATGTGAAGAGACTTTGCCGAATCTTCAAATCCTAATCCTCCACGCCTGGAACAAAGAATTCCGCGCATTGATGCACAAAAGTACGATGGAGAATCAGACCTAGTTAGATTTCTTCAACTCTTTGATAATGCATGTCGCTTCTATGGAGACACTTCTGAAACTGAAAAGCTCAGATTATTTCCTATGGTCCTCTATGGAACCGCGAAAGAGTGGTATCTCAACTTGGAAGCTCTTGATCTCATTTCTTGGAATACCCTCAAAGACGCTCTTATCAAGTGTTTTAAACCATCCAAACTGACTCAAAGCCCGTTCATACAAGTCACACACATCAAGATGCATCGATGGCCATCAAATTGTTCTTGGTTGGACTCCCTAAAAGTATCCGCCGAGAACTAAAACCAGTTGATCTTTATGATCAACTTAAGGATGTCATGACTGATTCCATTTGTGAAGAAGACTTTGATAACCGCGAAAAAAAATCCAAGAATCCCGAACGTTGTAATCCTCCGAAGCTTGAGAATACCGCTCAACCTTCAGAAATCCTATATCAAATGGAAACTTGGCAGAAAGCCAAAACTCACGTGGACAAACTAACTGCTGATGTCCAGAAAGCTATGAAAGATATTGCTGACAAATCATTTCCAACAAGAGAAAATATATGGTGTCCTATCTGTTCACAGAATCACACTACTAATGAGTGCTCCCAACTAAAAACCCATTTTCTAGTAGCACCCAGACCCATGTATCAACAATACCACCCTTTTGATCCACAACAACCAATGCCATGACCAGGAGTGTATCAACCACGACCAAATGCACCCAATCAGTTCCAACCATGCCAATAGTTTGTCGTTAATCAACCCGTTTCACAACTAACTATCCATTTTATTGATCCAAATTCCATAGATCCAGCAACTTATTATGTGGAAGACACTACTCAACCAGGATACTCCTCTGAGCCGGTGGTATATTATTCGTTGATCCTAATACTCAAGTGATTGACCCAAATGCCCCGATCTACGATCCAAACCAAGCTTTTTTGCAACACAACAATAATTCGCAATACGTAGATGTTTTATCTGTGTAGGTAAACATCCTAGTATTCGCTACCCAGATAAACTTCGTTTTCCACCAGCTTGTAAAAACCGTGGCATTGAAGACCATATTAAGAATTGCTCTTTATGATCTAAACCAACCACTCATGTCTGTGCAAGTCGAAACTCTACCAACATGGGTCATGACTCAAGCACAACAATGCCAAGCCACTACCATTGCACCCAACAAAACCCAGAAGCACATTGTACCCCCGAGTGAAGGTCCTACGGCCATCGTAGATCCTCAACGACCAAAGAAATTAAGCTGCATCACAAATACCATTAGCAGATTCAAAATGCTTTTGTCCAAGCCCTTCCATAGGCCCTAATGTTCTGTATGTTGCCACACCTTATCCGTACATCACAGTCCTTACATGTCTGAAAATGATGTACCAACAACAAATTGTGTCCATCCTTGGTGCTACTAGATTAGGGGAGATCTTAGCAAGTCCAGAACCATGCATCTTACCATTGCTTGATTATGGCATGACTAGGGATGTATGTATTCTGATCCTATTATAGAAATATTAAGAGTCCGTACATGCATAGAGGTTGATTTTGATGATCACTTACTGAGGAATGTTAGTTATATGGTGAGCTTCATATGTCAGAGAAGCAGGCCTACATTTCAAATCCAAGAAGATATTGTCCTGTAGTTAGAATCATTAGATGGGCTTCAGTAGAACTGATCTCATTAGACACCACCATTGGAATCATAAGGGTTGGGGATCTAGTTGTGGAAGTTGATAATGAGGGATTTAGAGTCAAAACAACGGTGTACATCAAAATGAATGACTCATGGACCTTGATGACAACATGCTCCATAGAAATCCAAAGTGCCTCTAGGACAAGATCAGGACCAAGATTGTCATGACCGGACTAGGATTACAAAAACTACCTCTACTAGTGACTTTTGCCAATTGAATAGAAACGGAAGGATTCATTACTACTTCTATTCTATTGGATTTCTATAAGCATCTTCTAGCAGGAGATAAATTGTTTAGAGTTAGACACAATGTCGATAATAGTTTTCTTGAAGTCTACAAATTGAGTGAAGATCCTATATGGAAAGATTTAGGGGGATCCTTTACTCAATATATAGAATTGCATCTAGGCCTTCTCGATCCGTTGCCTGAATATGTGCTAGAAAACTTAAGTGATATCATCAGAGACTCTGGAAGATACCCTTGAGAAGAATATGATAGGGATGTGGCTCAGGAGCTTCGTAAGCGAGCAAGGTATCACTAGTACAAGCTGTGAGTTTCGAGAGAGCTAAGAAAGAAAGTATAACTCTTTATAGGCTATACCCCTAGAGGCCTGGAAAACCTCTATTAGCTATAAAGGTACGGCTTGGTCGATAAAACATGTCAGGAATCCCCTAGTTAGCTTTATGTTTGAGACATGTGTGGCCATTCTCGTAACAGCACAACACTGAACACATAGTGGTGTTGTACCCTGTTATGTTGTTTTCCTCTTAGATTTGGTCCCTTGAGTGGAAAATAAGTGAATAAGTGTCCTCAATTAAAAAAACAAATGGAAATCAGTATATGCCATTTGTGTAATTCGCCTGATTATGAGACTACTTTTTGCAACTTCAATCCTCGGATAATTCAGCAACGATATGCCTAGATGGGATATCGAAAATCACACTATGGAGGAAATCCGGCAGCTAGACCTCGTCAATCTGCTCTTGGATACCCGAAACGATTAGCCTTACCTGCCCCACTAAAGCACCCCACTCCTCCTGCCAATTTGATGGAACCATAACCTTACAGAGGTACCAAGCAATGGAACTATAGTAGTGATCATGAAGGTGGATCTTTGGAACAATATGCTATTTATGCTGCCGCGCAACAACAAGCATCTAGAAACTAGACTAGAGCACCACTTGGATGCTTTGCATGTGGAGAAAATCACAGAGTTGCAGAATGTCCAAATAAAGGCAAATTTGTATCATTATGTCACGACTGTGGTTATGGGCATTGTTACAAAGAATGTGTAGCAAGACCGAAGCCACCACCGACTATAGCTCTTGTAAATTTGATAACAATCAAGCAAAGACCAGAAGCTCAGAATAAATCAAGTGTACCCTTGATGGTGGTTACCAGAGCACAGAAGTAGAAAGAACCTGTAACAGATCCAGTCCCTACTGATTCTATACCATTGACTGATATACCAACAACATCTGGAGTATTCAAATCTTCATGCAGAAAAGAGAAGATATCAGGATATGAGATAGTGGATTAAACATTTGCAAGAGGAAGAGGAGCTTGAAGCTGCTAGAGCAACAGCCGAAGTTCATTCTTCACCAGTGCAACCACCGAATAATTCACATACAGATATGAATTCTCAGTTGAATCATCATGAAGAACCCTTCAAGATGACTGAACCGGAAGCACCGCAAACAGAACTGCTCATGAATATTTTGTTTGGTAAGATCAATATTTCATTGGGAGAGTTCCTGAAGTTGGTGCCAAAAGCAAAAGAAGTATTAGCGCAAAACTTAACTCAAGCTGAACCAGAAGTCCATCAAGAACCACTTTTTTGTGCCGGATTTGAAGAATCTAATGAAGTACTCCATGTCAGAGCAGCTTAGGAAAGTGAACAAAAAAAAAATCACCATACCGATACAGCATAGACAATTTCCTAACGAAGCAGCCGTGATAGATGGCAGTTCAGGAGTTAACCCGATTTGTACAAAGCTATGTGCAAAGTGGGGCCTTACAAAGATAAAGCCTACGACTTTTGCAATTAAGTTGGTTGATCAAACGACAGGAATAGTTGAAGATATACCTGTTATAATTGTCGGAGTACAGTTTGTCATTACTTTCGTAGTAATGGACTGACCAGAAGCACCAAATGTCTACCGAGTCCTATTAGGACGCCCATGGTTACGAGTTGCGCAAGTAATTCATAACTGGGGTACCGAAAAAATCACTTTTGAAAATCGTGAACGTGCAGTCAAGGTTGATCCTGTAACTTGGATTATCAAACTAGTGGCCCAAAAAGGGGATGATGATTCGTCAACAACGGATCATACTTGTGACCGACTAGTAAAAAATTGGGGAGTATATTACGATTCTCAAACCGATACGGTCAACTAAAATCAAGCCCTTGCAACGATTGACTATACAGTAGGTTATATGTGTCAACAAGATAATCAATCAGATTTGAATAAAATTTTATTATTGGATTGAACTTTGGATACACCGATCATTTTTTCATTGAATGTGCTGAATGTAGCTTGGATATCAACAGAGCCTATACCAGAACCGATTGAAGATGAACTCATTCATGTGAGTCATGCCTTGACTTATGATAACAATGCAGAACTTACTGATGAGTAGGATCTAAATCATATGGATCCGACTAGATTTGGAGTGCGTAATATTCTTGATGAACCAATAATAAAACCGCCAAAAGCAGTTGTATTGAAGGAAGACAGGATCACGGGTTCAATGACGAAGAAACAAGCCAAGCAATAATACGGTCTTGAAATGGGAAAATCCTCCTCAAAAGATTGATTCAAAGAATGTGCCACCCCCACTGGATAAAGGCAAAGGAAAAGTCAAGGATTATTCTGCAAGTCAGAGTTCTAGCAAGACATCATCGAGCTTATCTTCTCGGAAGTCATCACCTCCACGATCAATTCCTGCTAAGAAGGCTAAGCGAAGATCCAAGACAAATCCTTTTGACAAAGAACAAACAGATGGAGTCCAACATGATATGCCAGAACATTTTAAACGATATACACTGGATGATGTGGTTATCATGTTACCAAAAGCACATCGTGAACTCGAAGAACAAGTGCCAGAATTGAAAGATGTTTACGATGGCCTAGCTAGGACACAACCTGAAGCAGGAGAACCAGAAAAGATTGTACAAGTTGGATCACAACTTCATCCTGAACAGTTTCAAGCGCTACGAATGTTGCTTATTAAGTATCAAGATTGTTTTGCATGGACTTATAAATATCTCAAGGGTATTCCGACGTTAGTTATTGAACACACCATATCTTTAATACTTGATGCAGTTCCAAAGGTTACAAAGTTCTATCGTTGTAATCCTAATGTTGTGGATCTGATAAAGAAAGAGCTTCAAAGATTGCTTGATGCCGACTTCATTTATGATATCGAACATACCGAATGAGTTTCACCGATTGTTATTGTTCCTAAGAAGAATGAGAAATTGAGAATTTGTGTGAATCTCAAGGCCTTGAACAAAGTGACACGAAATGATCACTTTCCGTTACCTTTTATTGAAAGCATTTTGGACCGCCTTGTTGGAGCGAAAGCCTCTAGTTTTCTGGATGAATTTAGTGGTTACAACCAGGTCAAGATTGCACCTGCAGATCGTCACAAAATAGCCTTTGCAACAGAATGGGGGACCTATGCTTACAAAGTAATGCCGTTTGGACTCTGTAACGCACCAAGTTCGTTCCAAAGAGTGATGCAGTTTGTTTTTAAAGATTATCTATAGAATTTTTTTGAAATTTACTTGGATGACCTTGGAGTCCATAGCACAGATACAGACCACCTGAATCGATCGAAAAAAGTATTTGAACGATGTCGCAAATATCAAATTTTCCTAAATCCATAAAAGTGCCCAAAATATGGGTTTTCCACGGAGTTGTTCTTGGAAATGTGATGTCAAGATATGGCATTGCCACAGATTATTCTAAAATCAAGGTTATTGTGGAATTGCCACCGCCAATAACAATTCGTAGAGTTTATGTATTTATGGGTCATGCGAACTATTACCAAATTTTTATTATCTTCTTTGCGGATTTAGCAAGACCTATATACAAACTGACTATTGTTCTTATTTGGAAGTAGAGGTGTTAGAAGCCTTTGAAAAATAAAAAAAAGCATTAGGCTCAACACTGATATCGCGTTCTTCAGATTGGACGATTGAGTTTCATGTTTACACTGATGCCTCGAGATATGCAATTAGATCAGTTTTGATGCAACCATGTGAATATAAAAAGGACTATCCAATATGATTTGCAAACAGACAACTTACAGATCTAGAGAAGAACTATTCCACAATAGAACGTGAAGCGTTAGCCATGATTTTTTTTTGTACAGAAATTTCGTCATTACCTCATGGAAACGCACTTTGTATTTTATACAAATCACCAGCCGTTACTTTACTTGGTAAACAAGACGTGCAATACTGGGCGTATTGCAAGATGGTTACTGTTATTGACTGAATTTGACTTTCGAATTGTGGTTCGTAAGGGAAAGCAACATTATCTAGCCGACTATGTTTCGCGAATTGAATCCGCACCAGTTAATACTGAAGTGGATGATGAATTACCAAACGACACAACTATGGATACATGGTTGGATGCGGGCATGGAACAAGGTGGAGCTCCCGACGTCGCAAAAGAACAACCAGTTCCACAAGCAACGCAAGCAGGTCCATCTTCATCAAGGACCACACTATTGTTCAGACAACCAATCAGCGTCGAGGACCAGATCCAGAGCTTTTTAGCACAACATCATCATGAGTCCTTGCGTGGTGGTTGGGTCATGAAGTTTAAAAACTTTGAAATTGAGGCCGACAAAGAATTGGATAAGATACTCGTCTTGGGGGAGCAGCCGGCTTGGAGAGGTACAATTTTTGAGAAAACTCCGAAATCCATCAGGAGTTATGTGGCCAGCCCCCGCCAATTGCATGTAGATCCATACTATGTACCAATGCCATGCATAAATAAGTGGAAGGATTTGGGATTGGCCATGGACAAAATCACCATCCATATGCCGAACTGGCCAATCATCCACCAACCATTTGGTTGGGATATCTCAGTGGACTTCCATCAAGCCCTACAAGCATACCAGCGGGAGTATATCCACTCTCCTGATCTCACAATTAGGCAATCAGTGCTGTTCGCAAAAGATCTCACTCTATTGGCGTCCGTTGCAATGTGATGAGATGATTGCCTTCCTACTTTGGCATTCGATCCGAATAAGCCAATGGCGTCAGACAGTATTAAGGATCAGCTGCCGATGGCCAGATTATATTTTCGTGCTGCAATGATGGGAGGCTCCTAGGAATATCGATTTACAGCTTGTACAACTTCAAAGTGGATTGCCGGAGTCCACCGTTGTTTTTTGCCGCACAACTTAGATTTCAACATTGCCCGACTCAATTTCATGGAGAAGGTGTAGTATTATTTAATAAAGATTCGACGTGATGCAAATAAAAGCCCATAGTAACTGCATCTCGCAGGTGTCGTGGGACCGCCACCAGTTTTGGTGGGGGATACTATTGGAGGGTTTGCGGATCCCGAGGCAACTCTAACCCTAGTTAATAAGTGACAGAGATTTGGCACCCTGTGTGTGTAAGTCCAACCCGATGATCACACATTTATTTGATTAATTAGAAATTCGATAAAAGGACTTTAGGCCTTTTTGCGGGACTTTTAATGTCGTAGGGCCTAAATGTCAAGTTAGTAGATAAAGTTGGGCTTCCCTCCAATTTTGGATGGTTCCCACTTTTTTTTTTAAATTTGAGTAATTAGGGAGGCAGAAATGGACCAATAGGATTCAGAGGGCAAGGTCATCCTCTCTACTATAAGAAGGGACCAACTCGAGTTTGCTACACATGAACATATCTTCATTTCAATAAAGCAGATTGGTTTTCTTGTGAAATGGATTTATGAATGTCCTTGCGCTTTATCACTTTGCCTCCATCCCTCATGCTTTTATTGTGTTTGCTAATTGGTGGATCTGATTGTTATTGGGATTGCATGTTTTTATACTTTTTATGAGAGAGAAAGAGTAAGCTATCTTTATTGTGGATTTTAGTGTTAATGCTTAGGGTTAATGGATGTTAGAGTTAGATGTGGATCTTCCATTCATGCTGAAATATGAAATATGCTATTGCTCTCATGGGAACGAATTTACGCGTGACAACTAACTTAATCTCCTTGATGCTAGATTGATTAGATCTTGGGTTGAGGAGAGGCAAGGAAAAAAACCCACTACACGCCTAGGTTTTATTCCATGTCGAGGTCTATTTGTGACTAATGACCTTGAGAGGACCCATACACTCTAATTGAGATATGTGGAGTAGTGCATGTACGTGTGATAGATATTGGCAGGAGGAATGCATGAAGAGTTGTGATCTATTTATAGTTGACCTGCATGGGGATTGCATGGGTTCATGCACAAGATCCTACTCTCTATATATTGAGGTAGGGATTATCCCGTCGACGACTTTGGTCTAGGTTACCAGTTGAGCTTTTTACCTCTTGCTATCACATGGCATGGCTTGGGGGCTAGATCCAGCAGAGATCTAGGTTTGGTTGGGTGGTTTTGCTCCATAGTCTCTCTTGTGTTTTCGTATCCTCATCTTAGGGGTTTTCCCTAGTGGTCTTTACAAAGACCTCTTGCAAGTCTTCCACACTTGGCAATGTATTTTGGATGACAGAACTTTGCACAAGGTTAGCATGATCATCTAGCAATCCATTGAGTATTACTTGTACAAGCTCTATCATCAATACATGCTAGATCATCATTTAAGACTAAGTTGACTCTTAAAATAAAGGCATGTGCACTTTCTCCTTCCGTTTGGATACATTGGAAGATTTGGCTTCTTAGGGTTAGGACCTTAGAAGCGGACTTACTTTCATACAACTTCTTCAAGGCATTCCAAGCTTCACTTGAAGAAGTGCATTTCCCAACTTTCTTAAGAAGTTCATTTGTCACATTTGGAGTGCCGTCTTGGCCCTCTTATCATACCTCACTTGGTCTTGAAGCACCAAAGGCCTTTCTTTCACATCTGCAACAATATCCATCAAGTCATTCAACTCAAGTAGGGACTCCATCCTTACTTTCCAAGTTGAATATTTTAGTTCCGAATTTCTAACAAGTGTACATTTTGCTAGGGAGTCATTAATTGCTAAATTAATAATTGCATGCTGGGATTATGAAGATTTACAATTTTAGGCTATGTTTTTGTCAGAAAGAGTTTGTTTTTGAGTATTTGAGACTTGAAATGGGTACTAAGAAATATTGTCTAACAAAATCAGAATAATTGAAGGTTGATACATGATTTTTTGGGTTGCTAATGATCAGTAGGTGGTTACACGAGAGTGGAAAACTAGGAAAATTGTCAAAAAAATCATATTTTTTGAAGGTTTTTCCCATTTTTTGATGCATACAATTGATGGAATGCTTAGAAACTTTGTATGCATGTTTACTAACATCTTTTGAAGTTGTCCAATTAGTATCAATACAAAGAACAGAGGTTGTGCAAGGTCGGAAACAAGCTAATAATTGATGATTTTCATGTCTTTTAGGGGATTTAGTTCTCCAAAATTGTAATGGAATCACCTTTAGTGCTTATATAGTACTTTTGGTAGTCCTTTTGGCCTTCTGATCAAGCCATATATCTCTAAATCTGGTGGCTTTAGGGACTGCTATAGATTGACTATGATGTCTCTATGAGGGCATGGAAAGCGTAACATGCGTTTCCAAGTTTTCACCTCTAGAAAAGTGCGCCCTCCTTTTGTTGTTGTAGTCGCTTAGAGCTGGCAGGGTGACATTGCAATGATCTCAAAAATTGCCTATCCTTTGTACTACTGTGCTTTACAGCGACCATGTGGTGCACTGTAACTCAAGATATCGCCATCAAAATTTTGTTATTTTCTAAGTGAAATCTACTTAAAACTCAAATTGTTCTAATGCATGTTTGCTTTTTCCCAACTTTACAATATTATGCTTGTGGAAATTGGGTGCATGGCAAATTTGTGAGTGATTCTAACATGCATGGTAAGTCTACAATTATTTTGAGTGGTCATAATCATGTACTTCAATGGTTGTGTCATAGACTAGTGAAAGTGTATGACAAAGTGAAAGTGGCTAGTGAATTCTAGGTGACAAGAGTCTATGGGAACACTTGGAAGTTGGCAATGAAGAGAATGGAAAGAATCACGTGGCTTTACATCGCCCAAAACTGAAATAATAACTTGGATACTTTGGGCACCATTGATGAGACTTTCTCTATAAACGAACGGTCAAGATCAGTTGCTTTTCCCAGGCCTAATAGGGAGATTAGATTTGCCAATTCATGTGTGCGGATCATACTATAATTATAATACCCTAAGGCCGGGGCAAGACGGTGCTTAATGACACTTTGTATTTAAGGCCCGGTCACTTCCATTTTTGCCACGTGACATAGCCACAATAGCTGATTCTTCAGCACGTGGTCGAATCTGGACCTTCAAGGCATGATCTGTTCACCGTTTCATCGATTTTCCCGCTCGTAAGTTGGTGAACGAGTTGATTGATTTGCTCAAGAGGGGGAGGAAACTCGCAGCTTATCGCTCCCGTTAGATTCTTCTTACACGTTCAGATTTTGCCACGTGTTTTCGATACAAGAGTGGGCTGCCACGTGGGAGAAATCCAAGGGGTCGGGGGATGCCGTGGCATTGAAAGCCCAATCGAGGAAAACGACCGAGCGAGCGTGAAGAAAAGAGAAATTGATCGCGATTGGTAAGTCGAGAGATACGATTTGATTCTGTTTGTATCAGATAATTGTTCCATCCAAATGTCCAGAAGAACTCCACGCCAGATTCGCAGAGTAGTAATCGAAAGAGAAAGTGATTCCGAAGAGACGTCGGATGATGAGGAAGTCGATACGGACAATGAGCAGGAGCAGGAGCAGGAGGTTGAACAACCGCAAGAAACTGAAGCAGGCGACGAGAAGAACGAAGGAGCTAAGTCGAAAAGAAAATCAATTACAATTAGCCTGAAAGCCGCCAAAATATGCAAGGTGCGATTCAAGAAGCTATGGTGCCATTTTATTTTGATCAGTTGCACGTTTAATCTGTCTCTTGCGGTGTTGGACTTCACCAGCGCTGGAGTTGCGTTGGTTCAACATAAGCTTCGAGGTGCACAAACAATAGCACACATTTTGCAGAGCTGGTTAGCCAGACTCGATAAGTTTGGAAGCGAGAAGTTCCCTTTTTCGACACTAGTTCAATTATCTTCCCTTCACTCCGCCTAATTGAACTCCATATCTGTTGACTCTGTTTGAGTAGGGGTTACTGTCTATTGTCTATTCCTGCCCTCTGTTTACACCTGCAAAGATACCAAACGATAAGGAAGCTATGGTTCTCAATTCTACTCCAAAGCGTGGCCCATAAAAAAATCCCTCATAAAAGGGAGTGGGCCCCTCTATCTTTTACCGACTTTCAATGACCTTCCCATCATCTTCAATCGCCAATGGCATGACTTGGTGGAAGGTTCACTAGAAAATCCATTCCCCGACGATCAAAAGTCATCGTAATGTTCAAACTAAAATGGAAATACGTCCCCTCGTTGAAAGGACTTTTCAAACATTTAACTGTCATGGCAAACTATGAATATGTGATCAGATATTCTATATGACTCTGAATCCCCATGAAGGTCTTTTCAAAGGCTAAATGTTTTAACTAACTTGGCAAATCAATGAACGCTACCGATTGTAGCTAGATTCTATAAGTTGAGAACCAGGTGGGTGGTTGTCGAAATGGTTGGAAAATATTGCATTTTGAAGAATCTTTAGGGCAATGAGTGTTTGTTGCGCTGAAGGTCGTGCTTAGGAGAGGCCTCACTAGTATAGAGGCTAAAGTGGTTTCTAAGCAAGATAAACTACAAGAAACTACAAGACAAGTGATTTCCTATCCATCAAGGAAGGATTTGCCACAATTGTTGGTACAATGATGGCCAATGTACCCAATCAACATAGTGCCTTTCACACATCTACCGCAACACTAGACTAGTAATTGGATGTAGGTCTTGTGGGATTACTTGTGGCAGCCAACAATCCAACCTCAAGGTAGCATCTCCTTTTCAAGGGCATATTTCAATAAGTTTTCCTTGTCAAATCTATCTAGATGCCTACCAAGTTGCATTGTCAAGGCCCACAAAAGTTGCAAGTCAAATTAAAAAACAAGGATAAAAGATGTTGAAAAATGTTTCAAACCATATGGGCCAAGTGGCTTGGTTGTCTATGAGAACCATGAAGTGTAATGTTCTTGCTCATGAATTTGCTGGGAGGATGTGATTGCAATATTGGGTACTTGCTAGCATCATCATTTGACCCACTGAAAGTAGATACTCAAAACAAAAGATCGCCTCCATATAAATGGGAGGGTGTACAAACTCTGCGAAGACGATGAGGTAGAATACATGGCTTCCCACAAATGAGACGAGACAACATATTGACCTAGAGGTGGCAAAAACCAGTCCAATTAGATAGAGTAATGCATGTGCTCTAGGTCTTTGCCGCATGCATGATTGTCCGAGTGACTAGTGTATCAAATAAATGGTACCTGTTCTCAATATTTCTAAGATGTTTGTGGAAGTAGAGTCTCTTGAGGTTAACCAAGGCACATTGTCACTCCCCAACCTCCTCAAGGCTTTCGGTCTCAAGCTAAAAACGGGACTTGAGAATGCCACTCAAGATAAGTGTGGGATTACACAATCCCCATTTGTCTCCCCTCTAGAGTAAATCCATGCAGTTGCTTTGACAATGTTGAAAATCATTATCTTGGTCCTTGAGAGATTAACCTCGAAACTTTAACCCTTGTAGAAAGCATGCAAAATATCAAGATGCCTTTGTAGACCTTCCCATGTAGGTGAGGAAGACCATATCATCAAGATACAGGATGTTGGATATAAGTATGTCTCCCCAGCCTGCAACCCAAGCCATGATCATGTGCAATAACTGACTCCATCTTGTCAATGTAGAGGCCAAAGAGGTTGGGTGTTATGGACATATTTTGCATACTTCATACTTCTCTATTTTTGGCCACATAAG
Organism: Diphasiastrum complanatum; assembly: GCA_029204225.1. NCBI lineage: Eukaryota > Viridiplantae > Streptophyta > Lycopodiopsida > Lycopodiales > Lycopodiaceae > Diphasiastrum > Diphasiastrum complanatum. Next base: position 36,988 of record MU834796.1, read on the forward strand.
TACCTACAATCTGTTAGGGTCTCATAATGGTTTTTACAAGCCATGTAAATGTTTCTAAACCCCTTCAAATTAGTCAAGATTTTTCAAGGGGTAAGGCTAAAATTTCAATTTGCGAACCCTACAAAAGGTCGCACGTTGGAACCTTATGAACATTTGCCATTTTAGTGTAAATAGGGCCACCAAGGATCTACTAGTTTGCAGATCATGAGTTAGGAGTTTTCAGCTTCTTGTAGGCGAGTTCTATGATTTTCGAGATCTGAGATTTGCTGAGCTAGAGTGCTTGTCTCAATGCTTTTTGTTCTCTTGTGCTTCGTTCGATGTCATTATACGAGATTGAGTTCATAACAATGGTTGAGAGGGAGCAAACAACCCCGCTTCACCCTAGTTGTGCTTTGAATCATCTTTGATATGCCTGAAAATCTTCAAACTCTCTCGCACAATGCCATGTTTGCCAAATTAGTATTATTTGAAAATTGAAAGTCTCTCATCAATCTTTGCATCATAAGGACATGCTTGGGATCTAAGTCAAATGGCCTTTTGAAAGTACACAAAGCAACGCTGAACTTGCTCCTTCTTGGATCTAGCCTCCTCCATGATAGTCTTGAGAGTAGACACATGATCTGGTGTAGTTTTTATGCCTTGAAGCTTGCTTGCCTCATTGCATATGTCGCTAATTATAATCGTGTAGTAGCTTTTTAATCTCATGGCACACATCCCTCCCCCACCCCTGTAGATAGGGTGAATTGTTAGAATCAATATTCACATTGTTATCCTTAATGTTATTGTCTAGGATTAATTAGGATTATTGGGCCATGCATGCATCCTGTATACTAGGAGCCTTTACCTATATTCATTAAAGTCAAGTTACACGTTAGTTAGAACTTAGTAGACTCAAGTTCAAGATCCTAGTGCTTGATTTGGAGCACAAGTTTTGCTATAGATAGGAGCTTTTACTAGATTTAGAGACATCATTTGGGAAATTTTTTTAAAGCTGCCTTTTCATTATTGGCATAGAGGCTTGATGCCAAAGTCTATAAGTATGTAGTGCGCCCCAATCCATTGGGTATGGGATATAGTAGGAGTTATGTCATCACTTGTGTTTTCTCCCACGTGTTTTTTCCTATTATTTAATCACAATATGTATCTTATCTTGGTTGCTTGTATGAACAAGTCAATTTTCTGACATAAATAACGTTATACGTTTTGCACTACGAAGGAGGAAAACTGAACATAATGTTGGATGAAATTCATGCTAGAAGGAACTTGATGAAGAATTGAAAAGATGGTTTAATAGGTGCTTGTTTCTCAGGTGTTGTTACTAGGCCTTTTTTGAACAAGTGACTTTGGTATCTATCGCTTATTTCTATTTTGGACTTGGGTGACTTTGAGATCTTGTTTGCTCTCCATAAGTGGAAAACCATTGAAACACGAAACGATTGGTAAACCTTTGATTTGGCATTTGTGAGTCTCAATGAAGAAGAGAATGTCTCCTTTTTGAAGATAGTCCTATAGGTCCCATATTATGAAAAGGGAATGAGTGTCGTTATAATCCTATCGTTCGGTTTGTAAAGGGGGAGAAAGGGACCCCACGACATCCTTGAGGTCTTAGTTTTCTATGTTGTGGTGTTTGCTTAAAACTCCTCTATACAAAAGTAGGTCTTCCAGTGATAAAGGTGACCCCGTGTTCTCTCGCTTCTTGGACCACCTTTTTTCTTTGAATTACTGGATCGTTGTGAGGTCATCATCCATGAAAACTTTGGACCTCTTAAGGTGAGGCCTTTGGCTTAGGGCATATTAATATGGAAAGCCCATGTTTTCTTGAACCAAACGTGTTTCAAGAATGAAGCATTGAGACTTTTTGCATAAAATTAGGGATGTTTGTCGCCACATCTCGATTATTGTTACAATCCCTACTTAGTGCAAACCTCCAGGTGCTGGTTAACCACAAGAGACCGAACTTTGGACCTCTTAAGTTGAGGCCTTTGGCTTAGGGCATCGCATTGACCTATTAAGTATGGAAAGCCCATGTTTTCTTGAACCAAACGTGTTTCAAGAATGAAGCATTGAGACTTTTTGCATAAAATTAGGGATGTTTGTCGCCACATCTCTATTATTGTTACAATCCCTACTTACTGCAAACCTCCAGGTGCCGGTTAACCACAAGAGACCGAACGATTCACGTTCCACCCCGCCGTAGCATTGGGTCCACCCACCGTGCCCTGGTCTGTGACCGTATCAAGTTGGATCCGACCTCCCTCCTAGACGGCATCCCATACCACCGCCTAGGCTCTCAGCCATCTCCTGCCTCACGCTAGCAAGCAAACATCTTGGCTGTGCACACGCTCTCCATCCACCTCCTCCTAGGTAGATGATGGCAACTGAGCCTTCCTCCCCTTGTATACCTCCAAGGAGAGAGACTCCAAGCCATGTGCACACCTAGATCATGACATGTGGCAATAATGCAGGTTCACGAGTCACGGGTCAAGTCTACAGGCCCAGTCATCGTCCAGACTCAAGTCTGGGTTTGGGACCCAACGGATTGGGTCCCTAACATTCCCTCTTCCTTAAAAAATTCCTTATCTAAGGAAGGAATCTAGGGAACCTCAGTTTAAGGTCATGTTCCTTTTCCCAAGTATCATCGTCCTCAGAGCTTCCTTTCCAACGAACCAAGTACTCAGTTACCTGCCGGTTTTTGAGTCCACATTGACGCACATCAACAATGGCCTGAGGTTAGTAGGTACAAAGGATGTCAGGTCCTCCAGCCGAACTAAGTCTTCCTGAGGCATTACACCAAGTCGTTCTTTTAAACGACTAATGTGAAAAACAGGATGGACTTTAACACCTTGAGGTAGCTCCAACTGATAGGCATTCCGATGGAGTTTCTTTACTATACGGAATGGTCCTGCATACCGAGGTGATAACTGAGGGCATTTTCCAGTCTTTAGTACCTTAGAATCTTTTGGGATTCTAAGATATACCCAAGCCCCCTCCTCATAGACCCAGGTTGTTGCTTTTGATTAGCGTAAAACTGGGCTCTATCTTGAGCCGTTTTTACGTTCTCGCGAGCATCAAACAACATTTCTTGCATATCATGCAGGAAATCTACTGTTGCTTTAACCTTGAGGCCTTTGAAGCCCACTGAAACGGGAGCCCTAGGCTGGAAACCATACATCAGAGAAAATGGACTAAAACCCGTCGATGAGTGCTTTGCGCTGTTATACGCAAACTCAATCATTAGAAGGTACCTTTTCCAATCTGACTGTCTTCTGTAAACATATGCTCGTAGCATATCCTCCATAGACTGGTTCGTCCTCTCTGTCTGACCATCCGATTCAGGATGATCTGAAGACCCCAAACTTAAAGTGGTCTCTAATTTTTCAAAACCGCTTGCTAGAATTTGCCAGTGAACTTTGGATCTCGATTACTAACAATGTCATTCGGCAAACCAAACAACCTGAACAACTTTTCAACGAAAAGCTGAGCAAGCTCAGAAGCTTTGACAGTTTGCTTAGTTGGTATGAACTGTGCCATTTTAGTTAACCTGTCAACTATTACCCAAATGGCATCATTCTGCTTCCCCGTCCGAGGTAGCCCAACCACAAAGTCCATGGAAATGCTTTCCCACTTTCTTTCGGGAATTTCCAGGGGCTGTTAGAATAATAAATGTAAATGAAACTAACTTGTAGGGACTCGTGGGTCCACTAGGGGCCTATACATGTGAATTACGTACCTAACTTGTTATTTGGGGTACTTAATTATTTTATGTAACTTATGGTAGCTAGATAGCCATTAGTCAAGTTATTGGACAGCCAACAGTCATGAAGGTAGATAGCCATCTTGGACTACTTATATGTAGCCATTCATTTGTATGAGACACTTTTGTTAAGCAATCTACTATTCATATTGGCTGTCCATAAGTTTCTACAAGAGGGTCATCTAACCATCTCTCTCTTCTCTTTGAGAATACTTTGTATTAATGAATAGTCTTGATTCTGGATTCCTACATGGTATCAGAGCCATTTTTCAGAATTGATTGCTTGCTGGAGGCCACCCAATAGGCAGCCACATTTCTCCTCTTTTGGTTCATAAAAATCAAAATTTTTCTGATTTTTGTGGAGAGAGAACTGTTGGGCTCCTTCTTGTTTTTTGTGCAGGAAATTGCAGGGAAAAGCTTGGAACCTCCACTCATTTGGGAGCCAGCAGTAGGGCGCCCATGCTCAACTAGTTTTCATGTGATTGAAATGAGATTACATGCTTCAAATTTCAGATTTTCTTCTTGGAGGAGGGCGCCCATCTACCTTGAAGACAAATGTGTTTTTGACACATTTTTAGTGGCTGAAATTTTTCTGTTTTTGAGCCTAGAAGAAGGTCCTACCATCTGTTCCATTAGCACATTGAGTGCACACCATTTTACCACAAAAGTTTTGGTTGTGGTTTTGGCTTCATTGGAAGCCTGCATATTAGTTAGTATTTTGTTATTTTAGCAGAATACAACCACCTATATCTTCTTGTGAATGAGCTATTGCATGTGGTGTATTGCAATCTATAGTGCTCATTAATTCGGCTTTGATCTTGCTGATTTTTTAGTAGATTTTGGCCTGGAATCTGTTTTTCCCATCTACTATTAGCTGAATTTTCAGAAATGGCTAAAGAATCTGAATCTATAGGTTCTTTGTTCAATGAAGATAGGTTGGATGGAACTAATTTCTCCTGGTGGTGCTACATGATCAAAAACCTCCTTATTGCTAAAGGTTTGTTTGAAGTTGTAAGTGGTGATGAAAGAGTCCACCTAGTTTGGCACCTACTACACCGTTAAGAGCTTCTTCTTAAACATATGTGGAGGTGTCTTCTGAAGAACAAAAGAAGTGGGATTGACTGTAAATGGGTTTATAAGATCAAGTACAAGTTCGATGGTACTTTTGAAAGGTACAAGGCAAGACTTGTTGCCAAAGGTTATGCGCAAAAGGAGGGCATTGATTATGAGGAAACTTTTGCACCTATCGCACAAATAACTACCGTAAGGATAGTCACTGCTTTGGCTGTCCATCATGGTTGGCGTATGCATAAACTTGACATAAAGACAGCCTTCCTCAATGGTGATCTTAATGAGGAAGTTTACCTTCAGCAACCTGCTGGTTTTTTGGTTGCAGGTCAAGAAGACAAAGTGTGTCTTCTCAAGAAGGCTCTCTATGGACTAAAACAAGCCCCAAGGATGTGGTATCAAAAGATACACATACTTTTGTGATCGTGGGTTTTCTAATAGTCCTAATGAATCTACGCTTTATGTCATGCATACATCTGAGTTTATCATCATCATTTTGCTATATGTTGATGATATTATCATTACGGGTAGTAATGAACAATATATTGCAGCCTTAAAATCTGATCTTGCTTCAGTTTATGATACATCAGATTTAGGCCAATTGCATTTCTACCTTGGTCTTGAGTTTTTGCAAGGAAAGGCTGGAATCTTCATTACCCAACAGCAGTACATTAAGCAGATTTTGAAGCGTTTCAAAATGGAAGATTGCAAGCCGGTTGCTACACCAATTGAGACGGGCCTGAAGTTAAGTAATCAAAGTGGTGGTGAACCATTTGATACTACTCTATATTGTCAAGCAGTTGGAAGTCTCATTTACTTATGCAACTCAAGACCGGACATATCTTATAGTGTTTCCCTCATGCGTCAATTCATGCATGCTCCGTTGACATCACATTGGAAAGCATTGAAGAGGATCCTTCGATATCTTCAAGGAAGTAAAACACTTGGTTTGTTTAATCCTTCTAGTGATGATGCATGTTTGGCTGGTTTTGTGACTCGGATTGGGGTGGAGATCAAGACACTAGACGCTCTACTAGTGGTCATTGCTTTTTCATTGGAAATTCTGCAGTTTCTTGGTTAAGCAAGAAGTAGCCCACCGTTGCTACATCCTTAAGTGAAGCAGAATATAGAGCAACGTTTTCAGCCACTACGGAGTGTATATGGTTGAGACAATTACTTGTCGATATGAAGCATGGCCAGCCCTCAGCTACTCTCCTATTTACGGATAGTCAAAGTGCTATTGCCATTGCACGAAATATTTCATGCAAGAACAAAGCATATCGAGATCCACTATCACTTTGTTCGGGAGAAGCTTCATAATGGCGACATTACTCTTGAATATTGTCCCACGGAGGATAATATTGCAGATGTGTTCACTAAGGCATTGCCTGGAGTTTGATTTAAAGCTCTTTGTGAAGCTTTAAATTTAAAGCAACATGCTGATTTTCTTACTTAGTGAATACATGTCATTTCTACATGTCATTTTCATTTAAGGAGGGTGTTGGAATAATAAATGTAAATGATGTATAAGCCATAGGTTACTATGACCCAAAAGGTCGAGATCTGTGTAACCATGGTCATTTATATTTTAGGCCCAAGTTAGTATGAAACTAACTTGTAGGGACTCGTGGTCCACTAGGGGCCTATACATGTGAATTAAGTACCTAACTTGTTATTTGGAGTACTTAATTATTTTATGTAACTTATGGTAGCTAGATAGCCATTAGTCAAGTTATTGGACAGCCAACAGTCATGAAGGTAGATAGCCATCTTGGACTACTTATATGTAGCCATTCATTTGTATGAGACACACTTTTGTTAAGCAATCTACTGTTCATATTGGCTGTCCACAAGTTTCTACAAGAGTGTCATCTAACCATCTCTCTCTTCTCTTTGAGAATACTTTGTGTTAATGAATAGTCTTGATTCTGGATTTCTACAGGGGCATTAACAAACCAGCTGCCTTAAGTCTTTCAGCTTTATTAACTTGGCATTGTGCACACTTGTGAACATATGCCTCCACTTGACTTTTTAAGTTTGGCCAGTGAAAGTTCCTTTTTACTAAGTCAAGCGTCCTTTCTGCGCCAGGGTGCCTTGCACACGGGCTGTCATGACATTCATGCAGGATTTGGGCCCTTATATCATCATTTTCTGGCAGACAAACTTTTCCATTATGGAAAAGCAACCCATTCCTAATGGAATAGTCTCTTTGTATTTTGTCCTGAGGAGAAATCTTGGAATCCTGCATTCCAAGCTCATCACTAGATCTAGAACAACCTGCCAGGACGTCTAGCCAAATACGACCGAAGTACCTATCGGTCTTACACAAATCTCTTAAGGACAGATACAATTCAGAT
>MU834797.1:0-44162 GCA_029204225.1 Diphasiastrum complanatum
AAAACAATGCAGTTGCATGCACATCCTTGGGGTTGGTTGATGGTCGATACTGGTTATGATCAAAGCATTATCGTAGAACATGTTTAGACAGAGAATATTGCAAACTTATAGATCAAGAACTGTAGACCAGTGATAAGTTTCTATTAGGATTAACACTTGAGTTGTTTTCAGCACACCGTTGTGCACATGCGCACAAGAGTGTGCGTCAAACCCATGCTCACCTGTTGAGAAATAACTAGAGATAGATGTGTCAAGATTTAATTCCATCAATTTGATGTGAAAGTAGACTTGCTTATGCATAAAGTTTAGAAAAAATTCTATCTGAGTCAATGAAAGGATGGCTTAAAAATTTTATACCTTGACAAGTTTTGTAGAAGTAATAGAGAACAACAAATATGACTCGTTTGTGCTACTATATTGTGTGTAAATGCATTTATGAAATAGAATTATGTTGTATTTTTATTTTTTCATTTCTACATAGGCACACATGTTGTGGTTTTTTATTATATATTGTGTCTCCAGCTTTGTTGATTAACACATTACATTTTAGCACTTAAAATAAGAGACTTTAGATGCCCATATCTACCTGTAACCTCAATAGAACTTCAAATTGAATTTTTGTTTTTTGAAGGGCATGTCGTTATGGTAGGATATTTTTAAGTTGACAATCATAAAACAATGTAGTGAAAGATGTGGTATGACACACATTTGAAATTATCAAAGTTTGAACAGTACCGTCACATGTTCACACATCATATCTTGCTCGCAATCTGCTCAAAATCAGTGGCTCAATTCTATAAATCGGTAATTTATACATGAAGAACATGTCTGTGAAAGGATTTGATGACATTTTTGAGAGTCAAGGAGAGATGGATTTTTGAAAGTGCTTAAAATGCACTTTTGTGCACATTTCAAGCTGGTGAGGAAAATAAAGACAAAGGAGAAAGTTGAATTATTTGGAAGATATCAGGAATCGTACGAAACAGTGTTGTCATAGATTCAAAAACATTAAAAAGTTCAAACTTAAATTTTGCCAGTAACTAAGCAATCATCGTGTGTTGTCCGCCTCTTTTATTTTGTGGAGGAGGTGGAAGTACCTCCACCTTCCATGCACCAAGCACTGCCTGCACCACATTCATACTCGCAGCCAGTAGTTTGTGTCAAATCCTTACTGGATTAGTAGGGGCAAAAAAAAACAAATCACCAAAGGTTAGTAAGCTTCTTGAGAATGCCAGCTCATTTGTGCAGGCTACAGAAATGGATTCGGATTGATTCCATCTGACAGGTTTTGAAGAAATGTTCAAGAAAATGCTCACATACTCTGCTACTCATATAAAAGATCCAGCTCTAGAGCTGTTAAGGCATGTTTATGAAAGTGAGGCTAGAGCTCATCACATACTTCTGTATTTTGTGTTTATTTGTTAGCTGAAAGCAGGAAGGGACATGGAAATCTTCCATGCATATGAATTTCAGTGTATATGACTTTTGGATTTCAGATCTGGTTCTGCCATTTTCAAGCTCTGTGATCCCACGGGTTGATAATACCAAAAAGCATTTTCCAGCTGTATGGCTCTTCAAATGATTAAAAACTCTTTTCTAATATTTGCAAAACTTTTGCTTCACCAATAGTGGGTAGAAAGTTCTCTTCCACAATTCTATTTCTGACCCTTAATTATCATATTGAAAGCTTCAGGGTAGACCTGCAATAAAAGGGTCACAAGGTTTACGATTTTGAAGCTTTTCTCACAGTAATGTGATTATAACATCGCTCAACAAGATGAGCGGCATAGCTTCTCCCATTCCTCCTAGATCCAACCCACCACCAAATCCTTGCAGGAGGAGTTCAGCATTGCATGCTGTGAAATCATAACTTCTTTACAAGGGAAAGATATACATGCATATGCAGTTTGAACAAGCCTTTCATGATCCTACACAAATGGAAACAAAGCTGTCTTTGATACCTATCATTAACCGAAAGAACTAGGTAAGCTTAAAATCTTATCTTCTGGGTCATGCATTCAATCTATTTGTTCACACCCTTTTGACCTGATCGTGGACTAAGGCTTAAGCTTCATGTTAAGTATTGACTTATCGAACACCTTTTTTCATGTAGTAGCTGTCAATACCTATGATAGTACAATCTTCCAATTTCCAGCTTAAGAATGATGTGATTGTTGCTTTCTTGTTAATAACTGTTTGGAAAGTCATTCAAGGCGTGTAGCTTGAAGAATGAATGGTTCGCTCTGTGTTTTCTTACTCCTTTTGAGTTTCTGAAGGTTTTTATTTGTATCTGAGATGCAGGCTGGTATAGATTCAGCTCTAGTTCTCACTGGGGTGACTACCTTGAAAGACATGCATCAATTTTCTTATGTACCTCGATACATTATACGAGGCATCTCTGATCTTCTTCAGTAGCAGAATTTGACATTTATACAATGCATGCCAAGAAGAAACTTCCCTTTGCAACGATGATTGTGATAAAGTGTTTAGCTGTTTGTTTTCCTGATTGCATTTTGTGAGTTCATTTTAGTCATCTGGTAGGCTGACGAAGTTGTTATCAGGTAGATATTTAATTCAAGAGTTTGTAGAGTAAATAAAGTTATTTCTGAATACTCTAGTGGACCCTTAATAATCAGGAAATTTATATTTTTTGGGGTCCATATAGATGATTTTTTGATCAAAATCCTTGTGATAACATTGAAATTTTGTATTTGGGAAACAGCTGATTGTAGGGGTATTATCAGCAACGTCTTTGATACATGTGTGTATTATTAGTATTATAATGTATGTGTGTCAAAGGCAATTGCTGTTCTGCATAACCCACTTGTCCAATTTGAATCCTTTCCAAGTCTCCTTTGGAATGGTAAATTATGGTCTCAGAGTATACAAAAAAATGATATGAATTATTTATTTGTGTTAGATTACTTTATTTCACTAACATGAAAATAAGAGGCCCACACATTATATGATTTTGATACTCAAAGGGTTGATACTTGTTTATGACGACGTTGAATCATCTCACTCCTATCGAGTGTTTGGTCCTCCATGACCACCTAGATGAATGGTTCAATGAAATGTGGCTTGCTGAATGAGGGCTGCTTTTCTAACTTCGAGATCTAGACTTTGTTTTCAACCAAGTGTACATGGACAGAAGATAAAGAATAGTGCCACTGGTAAGAAGTGGAAGTTAAAATGGTTCAAACAGCCTTTATCTTTCAGATTATGTAACTGCTCCTCAGTCAGGGCCTGACGACTTAAGTCACCTATTTGAATCCCTTTCTATAGTCAACAAGTGCAAGTCATAGCTAGCACCATCACAACACTTTGAACATCTTGAGATATATTATTTCATCAAATGATTACCTTATCTACCAAACTCGATTCAAAATTTTGAGATCAAGTTCATGATGGTTGCCGATCTGCAATTATATTTTTGTGAGCTGATTTGTCGTGAAAATGGAAAATGTGTAAAGAAACTAGAAATAATTGATGAAGAAATGGACAGGGTGAAAAATGAATATTACTTAAAATAAAAAGTAACAACTAGCAATGCAAGAAGATTACTTGTCAATGATGAATTTTTTTGATTGAGCTACCTAAAGGCAATAAACATATTGGATTTAAATTAGAATTCAAAACAAAATCTAATGTTGATGGGATGATTGATAAGCACTAATACATGACTTGTTCCTAGGTGATATTCTTAACATGAAGTTATTGGTTATGAGTAAATGTTTGCATTTGGAAGCAAGATGTTTGCCATTCGGATTGTGTTAGCATTAGCTACTTATTTTGATTGGGATCTCTGATAGTTGGATGCCACTAGTGTCTTTTTTAATGGATATCTAGAAGAGGTGTACATGGAACACTACAAGAATTTGAGAAGAAATGTACAAACATGCTTTGCAAATTGAAGAGAGCCCCTTGTGGCCTAAAGCAAGCTCTATTGATGTGGTATAGATGTGTAAAATGAATATTTTAAAAAGTAAACCTACAATGAATTTTTCATTAATGGGGAGGCCTATGACATGATTTGTGTTTCCCACACTATTACTTATGGATAGAGTTACAAGAGCAGGATGATAAAATCTCTCTCTCTCTCTCTCTCTCTCTCTCTCTCTCTCTCTCTCTCTCTCTCTCTCTCTCTCTCTATGAGGATTGTAAGCCTATCTCAATGTCTATTGAAACTTGGGAGAAGGTACATGTAGAAGAATTACTAGATTTTATTTAGGCAACTAGTTCATAGCCTACTTTATTCGACTATTGCATGACATGATATTACATATGTTGTTGCATGGTAAGTGGATCCATGAGCATGCCAATAGAGGTGCATTGTCAAGCAAGTAAGAAATTACAAAGATACACAAAAAGCATGCCATAACAAATTCAAAAGAACATGTTGATGTAGATTTGGTTGGAATTAAAGAGGATAGTAAGTCCACCATAAGCTATACGATTCATTTGAGACCATGAGTAATGATTTGATAGTGTAAGGAGTTGATTGCTATGTTCATGTCTATGGAAGTAGAGTATTGCAAAGGAAGTGTGTAAGGTGATATAGTTGTTGTGACTACCTTGGAGATTTGTAGCTCTAGAAAGTTGAATGACACATTGCGAAAACCGAAGTTGTACTTAGCTCGTCAATTATCATGTTTACACATGACCAAACACATGGAAATGGATCAACTCTTGATCCAGGAGACAATGTAAATTGAAGAGATAAATGATCTATACTATGACACCAATAGCCTATTAGTATATGAATGTGCTCTCAAGAGAAAAGAGAGAGATTTTTTTTGGTGTCATAAAGAGTAAAAATAACTAGCAATTAAGGATAGACACTAGAAAATTAATGTCTATTTTATGACATGTTGTAGATTTTAATGTATTCACCATGGTTGGAATTACCATGGGAGTGATGATCAAGCATACTAAATAATAAACATTGAGATTCCTCTAATCTAATTAACAATAAACCGTTATAATAGAAATCATAAAGACAAAACAGTTTGATACAAGAAAAGTCAGTCTCAACACCTTATCCTGTTGCAATTGATGTTATTATTCTTATTTATGTTATAGTTGAACCTGTTCACGATCTCCAAGGTAGGACAATTGACACATGTAAGATGTAGTTAGTCAATTGTAATATGTCATATAAGATGTAGTTAATCAATTGTAATCAGAATTCTCATGACCTAAACTTGACCTTGCACTTAACATGCAATTGATAAGAATCGAGAGCCGATAGTCTATTTTCCTTAATATGATTATAATTGACTTAGCAAAATCCTGTCTAAATTTAGCCTAATTGAAATGAATTATGGGCTTGGCAATATCTAGCCATAAGTTTGATACACATTTTCACTAGATATAATGACAATCTTTTAAAGGGTAAACGTGTATTTCAATTATAGAACCAAACATCCAAAAGTGAACTGATCTTGTAGATTCTTGTGCTCGGACTAGCAATTCATTGTGATTTTCATGCTAAAATCTATTATTTTGAAGCTGTGCCTTTGATGAAGAAAAATTTAAATCCGGGCTTGAAGCTAATGTAAAATGTGGAAGTGGATGCAAATGTACAATTTTACATAATTGTTCTTTAGACATAGAAGCAATAGTGAATTGTAATTGGGTGATTGTTATTTGAATGTTATCCGGATATAAAGTTCGTGCTAGCGATAATTATGTAAGCTGATTGTATATGAAAGACTGATCAGTTGGGATTATCATTTTCCTAATTTTTAATCCGAATAATTATCTTTCTGATAAGGTGTTACTGAGTACCTTCATAAAACATTTGTTGATGACCAGACTATTATTCTTTTTGCTACACATATTTACTTAACTTTGTTTTTATTATTGCTTATTTGTCTCCTTGGGGATTGACATCTTGTATTCTCTAATTGGCATCGTTGTCGAAGATGAGGCAGTGATTAATAGTACGTATTAAATTATGTGTAGTAGTTCTTTAAAACAAAAAACTCATATATAGGTGCTGAAAGATAATTACTATTCTTCAAAGGGATTGAATAAACATCCGATCCTAACATGCCCATGTCAAAATTAGAGGTTTCATTTGGATCTCTAATCAATGATCAAGCATCAAGGATTGCACTTAGACTGAATAGATAGAAATTGAGACATGAAATCTATCTATTTTGCATCTAATTTGGAAATTGCCTTAGAAGATAGAGCTTGTTGCTAGATTTTCAAAGGTACTAAATTTTCGTCAATATTGAGGAAGTTATGATCAAAGTAGTGGAGATGGGTTAGAATTGCCAAAATATTGAAATTTTTTTGTTGGATTTTTCCAAGTGAGAGAGAAGCACTTTAAATTTTCAACTCCGAAGTTTTGTTTTCCATGTAAAAATTTTTCACATTCTTTATTTTGAAGTCAATAAAAAAAAAACTAACCATGACTACCAACAACCCTAACCTAAACCTATTTTACTCTCCACTCAACCTCCACTCTCATTAACACTCGGTCCAACTCTCTCTCACTAACACTCGGTCCAACTCTCTCTCTAAGACTCGGCTACCTCTGCTCCTTTTACTTGTCGGTTTTCCTTTATAAAACCCAAGATTTATGACATAAAAAATCCTGTACAAATTTTGTTATGCCGATTTTTAAGAAAAGATGCCGATTCCATTCTTGAACTATGCCGGCTTTCTCGAACATTGCTCTGCTCTGTGCTCTGCTCTCTCTCTCTGCACTCGGTTACCTCACGACTGAGCTTGGTCAGCTTATTTCTTATCCTCACGCTTTCCCTTCACTCGGTCGAGAACTCACGAACCAGGCTTGGTCGACATCTCACTCTCACACCCAGCTCGGTCAACATCTCGCTCCTGGCTTCGGTCGACATCTCTCACTCTCTAGGAGCAGTAACGTCAATGTTGCATCAGACAAACCATATTTCAGCGTTGTCAAGTGGCTCAAGGAGAAATTAAGAAAGTCTAAATCGTGATCCATTCCATTGGGTTCCGTTACGTTTAATGAAAGCGTTCGCGTTCTGGTTTCTGTTTATCACGGAGTGTGAAGAGTTGAATTGTTGCAAGGAAGGAGTAAAAGATTTTTCAACGATCAAATTGTGCTGATTATTGCGTGAAAAATCTTTAGAAAACTTTTGTAACAAGAGATTCAGGCAGAAGAAGCAGGAAAATCCTTCACCCACGCATCCAGGGGCTTACCAATGGAGTAAACAATAAAAACCAATCTTGCGAAGTTCCTCCACATTTGTGACATTGCGACCGTCAAACACAAATGTGGGCTTCTGCAGCTGATCATTGGCTTCATGGAGGAAAATGTTGAGATATTGTCAACACTATAGCAGGTGCAATAGACATATCAATAATTGCAGACCTATGGCTTTGATATTTGATGATTGTAGATATGAGACAATGCTAATTGTAAGATTAGTTCAGTAATAGACAAAGGATTGACACCCAAATGTATTTGAGAATGATATATCTCAAGGACCCCTTAAATTCGTGATCTTACTTTTATGCTTATGAATCTAAGATGAAAGCCTAAATCATCTTCACAGACATACCCAATAATCTCAAAGATGGAGATGGTTATTGAACCCAAGAACCGAAACCCATGTTCTCTTGACATAAGACAGTACAAGGCATGACTCAACTTTCAGTATGGATGTACCTCCGATGAGACTAGGACCTTACTGAAACATCCTTCGAGAAAGCCTAAGTGACAATATAAATGCGAATCTTAGCTACACCCTTTGATACAAACCAAGTGTATTATCCGAGAACCTTAACAGGAATCCAAAGATATCACAGGGGGCAATATTAAAAGTGACTATGCTAATGAGGTCAGAATTCTTAGATACAATTTTTATGGATAAAACCAAAAATGATGCGTGCATCTAGAGAATGGAAGAAAGCTTTTCAAGTGAATGAATTGAGTATGGTAAAAGCCTTACACACTCTCTCTCTCTCTCTCTCTCTCTCTCTCTCTCTCTCTCTCTCTCTCTCTCTCTCTCTCTCTCTCTCTCTCTCTCTCTCTCTCCCCTTCGTTTACCTTTACCCTGCTTCGCTATTGAACAATGGACAACAACTGAAGCACTACCTCTTCAAAAATACAAGGTCCAAGTAACCTCCTAAAATTTCATAAACATTGGCTTTTACTTGACTAAAGGAATGTCCCATCGAAAGTTTCAAAAAAACACTACAAGGCTTTTTAAATTTTAAAATCCTATTTGGAGGAAAATCTGTTTTTCCTCTTTCACTCATATCTTCCTGGAAACTACACTGTATGACATTATAAAGCATGTAGTTTTCGATGAGTATTCTACACTACACTGTGAAGATTTTGCCTCTCTCTCTCTCTCTCTCTCTCTCTCTCTCTCTCTCTCTCTCTCTCTCTCTCTCTCTCTGCTACTGCAATTGCGCCCTATCAGTTCGTCTTTTGGCAAATGAATTTGAATGGTAAGTGCTTCTTCATTTACCATTTTACTACAATGGCTTGCTCTTATAATGTTTGTAGCATTTAGTATGATGCTTTCATAGGTTTGCTCTCAAATATGGTTAAGTATACTCAACAAAGGAAGTCTTTGTTTCAACTTTTTATGGTAAAATGTTAATATGTCCAGCGATGGATAGATCATGCTTTCTAGTAAAAAATTTGAAGCGCGCCTCACTGGCCGTGCAAATGGCCTTGCCTATACGTTTGGAAAGTCTAAAAATATCTTCGAGCTTATAAGTACTATATAAGGAGGCAATAGGCCAGGCATGGTCCATTTCGGCTTCATCATGTGGAGGAAGGAACTGATGAGCCAAATAATCCCTCCACAAGCCAAATTATCAAACCATGTTTTGGCTTTTTTTCTTAGAAGTCCAAGAAATAACGTCAATTTATATGCATCAATATTCTCTCTATTAATTGTTGCAATTGATTCAAAGTACAAGACATAGTTGTTTGCATTCTCGGAAGCTTTTCCTTTAAAATAATCATATCGAATTTTTGTCGATGTTGGTGCCGCCATATAACATGAGATTTTTCTTTTGAAGTTCTTTCTCTTTGAAATGTCGCAAATGTGGATTTAGACTTCGACCTTCTTTTGGACTTGAATCCCTCTCGGACTTTGCTTTTAGACTTCGAGAATAGTTTTTTGACTTTCTTGATGGTCTTGATAATCGACTGATTAAATCCCAACCTTGTTCTCGCTTTCTTCTCTTGATTTTAAAGTTTCCTCTTTTTCAAGTTTTTGTCTTTCTTTCACGCTAAGATGTTTTTTTTTTCCTTCGAGCACGCATTGTTATATAAGTTTCACTAACCTACAATCGTGTTATGTTCACCAAAACATGAGTTATTCAAATCCAAATGACAAAGGGTCAAAACTCAAACATTGAATTCCGATACAGCTTTTGATGCCAATTCCAATTTCAACCCGACATTTTCTATGCATCCAAGCGTCATTTCTGTTGTTTTTATCTTCCAATTTTCTGATTCTTTACCACTTTATGCATGAATACGATTATGTCTTGTACTTTGAAGTACATCCGTTTTTATAAATACAAGATAATATCCAATGTAAGCTTTATTGGGCGCAAAAAGAGCTATTAGCCTTAAGAATAAGGTAGTTCCCTCTTTATAAGATCCTTCAAAATACCTCAGATAATAAGCCAACAAGGGCCCAAATACATTTAATAAGGCTTAACAAGGGCTAAATATACTTCAAGATAGTTATGTTAAGTTAAGGGCTTTGCCTATAAGTAGGCAAGAGACATCAATTTTAGGATCTTTTGGCTCATTTGCAAATGAGAGAGCGAAGCTCATTCTTTGTGAATGTGAGCCATGGGAATAGAGCTTGCTAGGTCTCATGTGCCCAATTCGCATGATGAATCCATCCCCATTTGTATTTGATTTGCTTCCATCCCTATGATTCTATTGATAATTCCTTGAAGCTCTATTTGTATTTTGTGTTTGATGGCTATATCAATGTGAATGCATTGATCTTAGCTTTAGTTTTGTTGTTATGGCGATTTGATTGGGTTTAGCACATGACATTTGTGGTATCAGAGCATAAGTTCCAAATTACATCGTGATTGTCATTAGACTTCAAGGTTTCTTGAGTTTGGTGACCTTATTCTTTCAGTTTTTTTGAATTTTCAAATTCCAGAATGTTCCCTAGTCTATTGTTGTCCGATTCTGGGAACGACATAGAATATTCTAGAATATGGCAAGAGGCTTCTGAAATAAACCAAACAATACATATATGAAGTAGATAGTCGAAAGTATTAGAAATAGGCGACCAATTGGCATTCTACGTGTGTGAGTCCAACATTGGGCCTTAGGCTAATAAGTGCCATGGAGCACAGTTATTCAATAAAGTATTTTAGCTTTGCTTTTGTAAAGTTCCTAGATTTTGTTTTTTGGTTTTGATTTTTTGTTTTGAGACAAGAGATAGAGGTTGAAAGAGAGAGAGAAGGAGAGGTAACACGTGTGTGCGTATAAGTGTTTTTGGCATAGGCCAAGCCGTTATATCACTGTATCAGGGCGAGTACCATGTTGATCAGCTTACAGTCAGTTGGTCCATATCAGTTCATTTTTAGTAATAACAATGTATGAAAAGTTTAAACCATTTTTAAATTTTCTTAGCCAAAAGACTTGATGTGGACACATGTGCTGGTATTAGGGCAAATCCATGCCATGTTAACCCAAGTGACCCATACAAAAGAAGGTATGTCATGCACTGTTGTCCATACCTTTGAGCATATCCATGCTTTCCAATTGTATCCCACCAAACATCTAAAGTAACACTTATTAGGGTGAGTTTAGGATTTACCATAGTTCATTGTATGATTGTCTCTACACAAAGTCATGCAATATAGAAATCATAAATCAATCATGGTATAAAGACACCACTTTGGATAGACATGATTAATTATGAGTGAGACTTTTCCAACGTTTCTACTCGTTTTAAAAAAAAAAAATTGTTGAAGAAAAGTAGGTATGACAAAATGCTTCTCCTTTCTTGTTTGTGCTTTGTAAAAAAATCTAATAACGAAAGGTCGTACCTGAATGTTTGTAGACGAGGCATCTTGGAGGCTACCGTTGTTGTTTTTTCATAGAGATTTACTTCTTGATATCATAACGACAAGAGAAAAGTCTTTTCAGTCCATAACTATGTTTAAACATTATGTAAAAATGTTTATACAAAGTGTACGGAGGAGTATGCTAAACTGTTTGCTTTGTGAAATCTCGGTAGACAACATACCTTTGTTTGGAGTACGAAGTCGTTTGGTTCTAAAATGAACCAGACTGTGAATGATAACAGGCCGTAGTTTCCGAACAATGCTACATTATCACATAAACTGATAAGCATTTAGTATCGCGTACTAAGCGTAGGTTGATGTTAGAGAGGATGCAATCATAGATAGTCCAGAGAGTGTATACATTTATTTAAGAGTTGAGCCAAAAAGCAATCTTCTATCCATTGCTGGATGATAGAAGGTATGTACACATGAAGCTTCAGGAATAAAAAGTTTTTTTAGCTTGCTGTCCATCGCTGGACAACAAGCAAGTTTACTCATAAGTGCATAAAAAGTGATTGCTCCTACTGCTGGACAGTAGGAGTGGTGTAAGCAAAAATCGAGTAGGTACAAAGTGTTTGTTGTCCATCGCTGGCCAGGTTACACCTCAACCTTATAATCCATCAATAGCAAAAGGAAGTGTATGCAATCTGTCCGTCGCTGGACATCTACAAATATTCAAACCTCAAGAAGGCAAAATGTGAGAAAGCAATATACCTTGTTTTTTTTGGTTTGAATTTTCACATCTATTTCATTATGTGTCAGCTCCAATCTTACATAAACCAATCTTACATAAAATGGACAGTGTAGATTGAGTTTATTGGACTATCATTAATGAAGATGTAATAACGAAACCTGATTTTGTCCTACAAATTTGATTGGTAATTTTCAGCCCTGAAAATTAAATGCTCTCACGAATAAAATCTTGAAAATAGTAGTGCTCATAGATGGAATAAGATTTTTGTGACACCCATTATAGTCGGCAATGTGCGTTAATCAAAAAAATCGTTAAAGAAACAATATGGTGAGTATTAGCGCAGCTTAGCAAGAGTACTCGTCATTGCATCCCCTACACTCTAATCCATAGTAAAATGTGTGGTCTTCTAAAATGTTGGCCAAAATAAGAATTTTAAACTAGTTATTTTGGCCTGCTCGATGCCAGCCACGTGTCATACCGACACGTGTAAGCTTTTCAACGGCTGATCTTCAGAGAGGTGGGAACTGATAAGTCCATTCCTCGTCGGCAATCCTCCACCACCAGCATCTACCCCCCACGACACTCTTGTCTCTTGATGGCACGCTAAAGTTTTAAACTCGCAGCCGTTGGATGCTATCGTAAGCATTCAGATTTTGCCACGTGTTGCTAGATCCACGATACAGGATCATTTAAATTGCAAATACGCCACGTGGAAAACATCCAAGTGGCTGAAAGTATCCTTGTAAAGTGAGAAATTGCTCACTTTATGGCACGACATGCTCCAGCCTCTCTCAGTTAGATTTTTGCCACGTGGATATCTATAGGCAGACGTGGCACGATCTGACTGCTAGTGACAAAATCGAACGGTCACGGGCGCTAGATCATCAGTGCCACTAGGCTCCAGCATGCTGCGCAATCGCACTTCTCACACCTTTGTGGAAAGCTAGTGGTCGATCATTTATGGTTGGCTGTGATATCAGGTTACGGGGCTTCAAGGCACAGCACATTTCACGCCCGGACACTTGGATTCTTGCCACGTGTAAACTTGCCACGCGGACTCTTTTAGATGGTCAATCTTGAAACACGTGGCAGATTTTGAGCATCGATACCGAGATCTAACGGTTGCGATCTCTAGGCCTTAGCGTGCTGTAATATACGGAGGATCGTCATGGAGCTCCGCCTTCTCGTATGTTCTCTGATGTCCGATGAGCTCGAAAACAGTGAAAGCATCGATCAATCTTCGAAGAAAAAGAGGGATTCTGCTCGGATTCTTGACGATGATTATGGAAAAATGATTCTGGTTTGGCTTACAATCACATTGTCTTCAGATATGGCACATCAATCGTTTATAATTTAGTCTGTTTTTCCTGAGAACAATGCTGTAGGTGCAAAGAAATTGTGCCTTATGTGACGTGAGCTTTTTTCCGTCATAAATTTGATATGCATTATCGTAGTATAGGCTCTGTAATTGCTGATTTTCCAGACTGAAGAGGTGAGTAGATTTCTTGTATTCAAGATTATTTCATTATTATAGCATTCTGTTTCATTTCATCTCATTTCATATTTCTCGTAGTGTAGCCTCTGTGATTGCTGAGTTTTCCAGACTGAACGAGTGATCAGAGTTCTTGTATTCAATATTGTAGCACTCTGTTTCATTTCATCTCATGTCATATTTCTTGTAGTATGGCCTCTTGCGGAGTTTTTCAGACTGACGAATAACTTATTGCATCCATTATTATCGATTATTATAGCGTTCTGCTGTTTTGTTTCATCTCATTTCGTAGAATAGGCTTTGTAATTACTGAGTTTTGCAGACTAAAGAGGTGATCAGTCTTCTCACATTCGATGTTATTTCAGTATAGAAGCATTCTGTTTCATTTCATCTTATCCCATGTAGGAGTTAGCCTGGCATCCAAAGTTTCATCCAAAGTTTCTTTGGTCCCAAGGTTCAAGCCCGCCTTGGATATTTTAGACGCTTCATGCTCCCTGTCCTGATTAAGCATTCTTTCAATTATTACTCGTTAAGTTTGTACCTATAGGATATATGATGATAGATGCTATGCATTCACGTGTCAGCCCAGGCTTTCCTAAATTTTCAGCAACAGGAATTGATCTTGGAAAGCGTAGACACAAGAGGTTGCAAGTCACATCAGAACCACTACAACTGCTAAGATCTAGCATCTGGGGAAAGATCAGGATCGTACAGGATAATTATAAGCTCCTTAAGAGAAACAATGCAAGCTGCATGACAAGATGCAGTCTATTATTCGTGGAGGGTGTTGCAAACGCTGTGAGCGATGGCTCTTTGGACGGGATTCAGCAGATCATTCGGGGCGTGGCATTCCTGAACGACAGCACAGGGCTTACTGAGGTGGCCAGGAAGGGATTAGAGCTGTATAATGAGTATTCAAAGTTGCCTGATTATGATCGAGCAGGACTACTAGGGACCACCTTGGGAGGCTGGATCTACCTCACAGCGCGGCCTGGGGTGCTTATTGGCGCACTTGATGCATATGTGTTTGCACCGGTGCAGGATTTGGTGAATAGAGCTTTAGGAAGACGTAGTTGGAAACGGACGGATTTTATTGTTGGAGAGAGAATCGGCGAAGGTTCTTTTGGGACAGTCTTTGCAGGAGCGCTGGTGCCTCGGGGTGTGGAGGTGGACGAGGCTTTAGGCAGACGAGGACGGCGTATAGAGGAATATGAAGGCAGCAAAAGCTTCAAAAAGGTGATTCTGAAAAAGGTAAAACCTGATGCTGATATTTCGTTCTATCTTGCTGCTTGTACAGCTTGTGCTCAACTCTATCTTATTCTAATTCATATCGTCTCTCTCATAAGTTTTACAAGTTTATTTGTCATTTTTGTGTATTTTGCAATTAGATTTGGACAAGTCCAACTACGCATTGTACTAGATTGTGCTCCTCTTCGTCCAGTGGTTACATTTTCTCCATCTAGTCTTTCTTTACTCTGCATCGGTGGATGTGCCATCCTCTGCAAACCTTTCAATCTTTAGTATAATTGTACATGACTTTTCACGTGGCAGCTGTTGGCTTGTTTCTTCCGGTAAGAGCAATGACTGGATCCACACTCTCTTCTATGTTTGGCTGTTGATAGATGCAAATCAACACTAACTGATGTTGGTGTAATTGCGACCCTCACACATGGAAAAGGCCTCGTTATCCAATAAGCAAATGGATCAGTTAGAATGTACTCGAGATAAAGAGATATTGTGTTACTGTCCCTCAATACTAGCTTTTGAGGTTTGTTCAGACAACGGGCAGGTGGCCAGGAGGCCCTCGTGAAATCCTATTACTCCATCCATTTTTCTCAACAGGGTATCACACTTGGCCTTCTCAAGCCTTAACCAGTATCGAAGAAAGGGGGAGCTAGTCACGTTTTGGTGCTCGCCAAGGGGTAGTATTGGAGGCGTAGCTATGCACTCGTGATGTGGAGGCAATTATGAACACATTCATGGGTAAGGCATCAAATGGAGAAAAGATGGCAGCAAGTGATGATCATGTAGTAAATATCCAACTAGGAGCACTGTATGACCGTCCACATCCAAGCCTCAAGGGAAGTCATTATTCCCTCCAAAGAACTAATGTAGGGCCTCCTACGAAGCACTCAAGAAGAGCAAATCAATCATTCTTAGTTATGTTGCGAGCTATTGTGCTTATGCTACTCGAGTACTCTTGAAGAAACGTCTAGAAAAAGCTAGTTTTTGCTATAGGGCTAAAATCACCTTGGCTCAACAGACTAGGCATCCATGAAATCTTGCAATCTATTGGAAGGATCCAAAAGCTTAAATAGTGACTAAGGCTTTTGAAATAAAAAATTGGCACCATATATTATGTATCGACTCATAGACCAATAATAACGTAAGAAATGTTCTTCTATGTGGGCATATTAAAATTCATGAAACTGAAATAAACGTCTTGGCCCACAATTTTGTTAAGGACATAAGTTAGATAATGAGAGCCTATGTTGTCTTCAAGTCGGTGGTTGATGCTCTTATCCATTGAGTTCTTGGGCTAGAGTACATTTAAATGGTTCTAGGAGTTTGGATGAGGTTGGTGGATTGTAGCCCTAAACTTAACCATAGCTGCTTGGAATGATTCACTTTAGGAGACGCCTAGCTTTTGCTTAGAGGAGTGTTATAGAGATACAATACATTATCAGGGCCTCAATCGGTCCTGAAGTTAATAAGCTATTGATGGGGGCTATACATCAAGTTTTGGGACATGAATACATTCAAATAGTTGTAGTTGCCTGGATAAGGCTGGGGGATCTTTGCTCTAATCTTAATAACAACTTCTTGAAAGGAGTTACAAGCTAAGATTCACTAGCTATGCTAGAAAGCAAGACTTAAGCTAGAAAGCAAAAAGAGAATATACATTCAAATAGTTATAGTTGCCTGGATAAGGCTGGGGGGTCTTTGCTCTAATCTTAATAACAACTTCTTGAAAGGAGTTACAAGCTAAGATTTACTAGCTATGCTAGAATGGGAACAGTGTTCATGATCTTCATGATCCACTTTGATCTCGGAAGTTGCCGAGTCACTGGGGAAACTTACAGTCTGAACAAGATGAACTTGTTTCTTATCTTTTTTATTTTTTATAGTGAAAGGCCCCTCAAGGGTAGTAGGCGAGTTTCTCTGGACCTCTACTTTATATTCATCTTTGAGGCCTCGGACAAACCCTCTGATTTTCTGATAATCATCCATATTTTTAATTTTTAAAATTGCTTCTCGATACTACGAGATATATTGGATTAGGGATGTCCATTACTGTTCTTTCCTAGGCTTCCCAGGCTCTATCAAGTTCATTCTCTGGTAGGAATTTTCTTAGGAAAGCTTCTTCAAAGGCTTTCCATGACCGGGGAGTCTGCCCAGTCTCCTGGAGATTTAACCACCACTTATAGGCCATGGGCCCTAAGGAAAGACTGGCCTCAATTGCTTGCAAATGGTCAGGGGTCTGTTTAAGAGCATGAATGTTCTTCCATTTGCTGAGGAAGGTTTGTAGAATATATGCATTTCTATCCTTCTCTTCCCCAATAAAAGTTGGAGGGAAGGCTTCCTTTCGCGGAACTCAAAATCAAGCCTTTGAGTTCAGCGAATGAGTCATCCACACTGGACTTGAAATTGGTTAATGCCAACTTCAGTTCATCCACTTCTGTTACCAAGTGGAGAAACTGCTCCTTGGTAACCAGTTCGTCGAGTTCTTCGGCGAACTGTTCCTGTTCTTCCATTTCCATAGGTTCTTTCCCTTTACTGTAAGCCAAGGCTTCTGTTTCAAGTTCGTCAAAGCCTCTCTCCGGGGGTTGATCAGGTCCCTGAGGAGTGGTCATTTTCGAAATTGAAAGAGAGGTACCTTAACTTCTGAAGAAAAAAAGTCAGAAAGACTAATTTACAACTGTACAAGGGAGGGAAAGAAAACTTAGCTCTTTCTGAGAACTGTACTTCCACAGAGAGAATCAAGAAAAGCCCTCTCAGCTCTTCCTCAACTGCTTTCAGCTATTTGTCCCGGAAAATCCCAGTTTGAAGCTCCAAAACGGTGCCAAATTTCCCGGTTCTTGAGTTGAGTAGCTGACTGATCTGATTTCAGGTGTGGGGCTCCAACAAACCAAGTAAAAACTTGAAAATTTACAAAAAAAAATCCGGAATTTTGATGTCCCTGCCCTCGCTGATTGGACAGCAACCTGTCTGGCCTGATTTGTCCAAAGTTAGACTCAAAAATCTGCTTGAATCTCTGATTTGACCTCAGTTGGTAGGTCGCTGGTCTGTAGCAAACAAGTTTGAAGCTCAAACTCCTGAGAAATCTTTAAAACAAGATGAAATTCCACTTTTCACTACCCTGTCTAGCGCTGGCCCTGCTAGGGAAATTTGCTTTGAAATCCCTTGTTCTAGATAGTAGAGAAGAATGCATCATGCTGGCACTTCCCTCTCAAGGACTCGAGTAACTCATTACGAATCTGAGTAAAACTCAGCTCGTTTATCATAGGCTTTCTACTAAGGGCATCTGCTACTGTATTGAATTCCCCCCGTCTATATCTGATAGACATATCGAAGTCTTGCATCAACTTTGCCCAGCGAGCTTTCCGACCTCTAAGCTCAAGTTGATTGCAAAGGTATCTGAGACTTTCATGGTCTGTCAGGACCTCAAAGTTGGCACCATACAAATAATGCCTCCAAGTCTTAAGGGCATGGACTATAGAAAAGAGTTCCTTTTCATAGGCACTGTACCTAGTTTGAGCTGACTCGAGTTTTTTACTCTCGAACGCAACTGGTCGTCCACCTCGAGTTAGTACAACACCAACTGCAAAGTCGCTAGCATCTGTTTCGACCACAAATGGCTGATTGGGGTCGACGATTTTTAAAACTGGTGCTGTAGCTAAGGCTGTTTTGAGAGCATCAAAGCTCTCCTGCTGTGTGGACTCCCGAATGAACTCCTTTCCCTTCCCCTTAAGAAGATTTGTCATGGGAACTGCTATCTGAGCATGTTCCTTGACAAATCGTCTGTAATATCCTGCTAAACCAAGAAAGATGTGAAGTTCCAAAATATTTTGAGGTCTCAGCCAACTGAGTATGGCTTTAACCTTATTCAGGTCATCCCAGCTGCCAAGATAATGTGACCCAAATAAGCTACTTCTTCTAAGAAGAATTCACACTTGGACTCTTTAGCATAAAGCTTATGCTTTCTAGGCAGTCGAAACACCTTTCTGAGATGTTTTAGATGCTCCTTCCTCATTTTGATGTAGACGAGGATGTCATCTAAATATACGACTACAAACTTACCCAAGTATGGTCTGAGGACACTGTTCATCAAGGTCATAAAGGTAGGTGGAGCATTTGTGTGCCCAAATGGCATCACCTTAAACTCATAATGACCATGACGAGTCCTAAAAGCTGTTTTCGGGACATCTTTCGATTTTATACGGACTTGATGATATCCCGATCTGCCCCGTCGAGTTGATCAAACAACTCGTCTGCCCAAGGCATAGGGTATTTATTCTTAATTGTGACTTTATTCAGGGCTCTGTAATCTACGCAAAGTCGCATAGACCCCTCTTTCTTTTTCACCAAAAGGACTGGTGAGGCCCATGGTGAACTACTGGTCTGAATTTGGCCTTTCCCAAGATAATCTGTTAACTGCCTAGTTATTTCTTCATCCTCTGTTCGGCTGACCCGATACGGAGGTTTGGAAACAGGGGCTGTACCTGGTACTAGATTTATTACATGATCTACCTCTTTGCTAGGTGGCAAACCATGTGGCAAATCATCAGGAAAAACATATTTAAATTTAGACAATAAAGTTTCTAATTTACTGATTTTCTGCGGTAAAGAACTGGAAATAGAAACTTCAGGAATAAACTTAAAGTCACATAAGAATACCTGATGGTTGTCGTCTCCGATTAGCTGACAGAGCTCTGAACTGCAGACCATAGGACTATTGGGAACATCATGCTCCCCATGCAACTGGATCTCTCGGCCTTTATGCTGAAAGTTGAGGGTGTTCTCCTGATAATTTTGGGAGGGAATGTCCTAAACTGTAGAGCCAGTCTCTCCCGAGAACAATGTCTGTGCAATCCAGGTGCATTATCTGAAAGTTTATTTCATCTTGGTACCCCTGAACACCAAGATTTAAGTTACTTACCATAGTTTCCCAAATTTTCTTATCTTCATCCTTAGCTAATGAAACTATGTACCTATGCTGACTAGGTACTTGTGAAAGTTTAAGTTTTTTAACCAGGGTGTAGTTGATGAAATTATGGGTTGCCCCATCATCAACCATAACTCTAACTGACTGGTTATCAACTTTCCCATGCATACGTACTAGGTCATGCGGCCCAAAACTGAAGGGTCTCGCTAGCATTGCAGAGGTTAGCTGGCAACAGTGTTCATGGTCTTCATGATACACTTTGATCTCGGAAGCTGCCGAGTCACTAGGGAAACTTACGATCTGAACAAGGTGAACTTGTTTTTAATCCTTTTTATCTTTCTTAGTGAAAGGCACCTTGGGACACTGTCTGACTGTGTGTCCCTTGCCCATGCACACAAAGCACAAACGTTCTTGTTTGGCTTTCTCAAAATCTTCTGGTTTTAAGAGTTGTATGAGTGAAGGGCGTTTCTAAGGAGCTTCACCTTTAATTTTATCTTCTTTTTTTCTTTTTAAAAATTTCTTTTTAAATTGAAAGTCTTTCTAAGGAGGTTGCTCACAAAGAGGCTGCTGTCTCACCCTCTTCCTACTCACGGAATCATCATAGATTTGAGCATATATGAGAGTGTAATAGATTCTAACACCATAGTAGGGCAAACACTAACTGATCCACCCAACCTTGCCTACTCCCTGATATAGAGTAAGTCCCTCCTAGCCCAGTGTGAGGCCTGGTAGCATGCATACTGCGAAGTCGGCCACATGGCACTGACGTGGCTGACTGCACGTCGGGACCCAACTGGGGGCCCTATCCTGCTGACAGGGTCCCTAGGCTGTGTTGGGCCCGCCATGGCTATGGACCGTGCTGGGGCACACTACTCACATTGTCTTGCCCTGTTGGTCATGTACGCTAGACACGACCCTGATTGTGGTATCTGACCTCCTGTGTTCTCTAGGGTTCGGCACTGGTCACGTGCTCGTAACAGGAGGGGTCCATGGGCCATCTATATGAGGGTAGTAGGGTGCCCATTGGGGGTAGGAGAGATCTCTCTTGCTTGCTTTGCTTATGCTCTAGTGTTGCTACTAGTGTGTAGAGTACTTTCTTGTGTGTAGTATGCTTAGGGTTTGGATCTTGCTTATGGTATGGGACATAAGTAGGGTTTGGATTGTGAGTATGCTATAGTATGTTGTGGTATGCTTGTGATTTGTTTATGGTTAGCAAGGGGGTGCTAGATAGGTCTTGCTTGGAGCTTGGATAAAGCTATAGTTGGGTGTCGAATATTTGAGGCCAACTTGTTATCTATCTTTGTGTTTAAGAGTAGGGACACAGTTGGAGGAGAGATCCTTGGAGGCTTGCAAATCCTTACTTGCAGGTGGAGGCATCCTAGCTTGGAGTTGGGGAGCATCTTGGAGCTTGCAGGTTGCTTGGAGGACATTTGGAGGCTCTACCTTGGATTTGGAGGACTTCCTCACCTCTACTTGTAAAATCACCCCACAAGGCATAGACCGTGCTTACACCAACCTAATGGTAGCACCCTGCCTCATCTGTCCTACGTGCAGACAGCGCCAGGCTCGAACCGCGGGAACTGACCATGCTTACACCTCAAGGGCAGCACCCTTGACTCATCAACTCCCCCGTTCTGCCGACCACCCTGATCGTGGATGCACCCATGCTTACACTGTGGGCATCACCTTGCACAACAGTTGTCCTGATGCACCCCAAACAATGGCCATCCCTGTGAGATCCGCATAGCTAACCGGCCAGTCGGCTCTGATACCACATGTTGCGTAGGCATCCCCAAGGGAGCCGGGAACCACGACTTAGCCTCCCGGCTTTCAACTCTTGCCATCCGAACCCACTTGACATACAAGCAGCCAACTCACCAACAGCGATCAAACTTAACCAACTTGAAGTTTGGAAACCAACATTGAGATCCAACCTAGTGCCATGCCAGACCGGGGGTCCGCATGTGGGTGAGTTCCCTCCAAGCAAGCCGCCCGACATACTCGAAGCTTCGTTACAAACAAGTAACATCCATTCCAAGCAAGTCGTCTGACTTACATCAGAATTAACCAACTCAAAGCTTCGTCACGAGGGCTGGAAGCCAACTTGGATCCACACCAGATTGGACAGCCATAAATAGGTAACTTCCACCCAAGCAAGCCATCCAACGACCAAAATGGCTCATTTTATTCCAACCAAAACAACCGTTAGAGCTCCAGAGTTAGCAAGGTTGTTTGTAGACGGGCTATTTAAATTGTACGGTCTACCTTTCGGCATAGTCAGCGACCGGGACAGTAAGTTTAATGGAAATTTTTGGAGGGCAGTATTCCATCATCTCCATACTAAACTTAATATGAGTACCACCGACCATCCACAGACGGACTGTCAAACAGAGAGGGTAAATCAAGTGCTAAGGATATGCTTCGTGCATACGTCAGCAAGAAGCAGACTAATTGGGAGGAGTATCTCTCGATATTAGAGTTTGCTTATAACAGTAGCTACGAGATACAGCCCATTTATGCTGATATACGGTTTTTAGCCACGCTCACCCACAGCTGTAGGGTTTAAACAAGAAAAAGTTGAAGCAGCCAGAAACTTTTTAGAGGACCTAAACCGGATGATAGAACATGCTAAGCGTAGCATTAGGCAGTCCCAGGATCGAGCTAGGCATTATGCAGATCCACACAGACGGGATCTGCAGTTCTCTGCTGGTGAGAAAGTCTACTTGAGAGTCCCAGTTGACTCTAAAACCCTCAAATCAAGAGTGTGTGCTAAGTTGTCTCCAAGGTATTGTGGTCCCTTTACCATCAGTAGGAGACTAGGCGAGGTCACCTATGAACTAGAACTCCCACACAGTAGTAAGGTTTTTTCAGTCTTTCATGTAAGTCAGTTACGAAAAGCCTTAACCAGATCAGAAAATCTAGTAGGGGACAGTGTTCTAGTTCTCCCATTGGATCCTCAGCAACCATTAGAGGAGTTCTAAATCCCAAAAAGATCCTTTGTAAAGATTCTTTTTATATTTTTTCTCAAATTTTTCTTACACATGGACCAATCAAAACACTCAAATTTGAAATCTACGTAACGTAACTTTTTGAGTCCACATTTTGATTCCATACTAAAAATGGCATAACTTTTTAGTGGTAAGTCCAAATTTAGCGGAGTTTGGTGCATTAGAAAGTGCTTGACACTGGAAATTTTTGGAGGGCAGTATTCCATATCTCCATACTAAACTTAATATGAGTACCACTGACCATCCACAGACAGACGGTCAAATAGAAAGGGTAAATCAAGTGCTGGAGGATAGGCTTCGTGCATACGTCAGCAAGAAGCAGACTAATTGGGAGGAGTATCTCTCGATATTAGAGTTTGCTTACAACAGTACCAAACATTCAGCTACGGGATACAGCCCATTTATGCTGATGTACGGTTTTCAGCCACGCTCACCCACAGCTGTAGGGTTTAAACAAGAAAAAGTTGAAGCAGCCAGAAACTTTTTAGAGGACCTAAACCAGATGATAGAACATGCTAAGCGTAGCATTAGACAGTCCCAGGATCAAGCCAGGCATTATGCAGATCCACACAGACGGGATATGCAGTTCTCCACTGGTGAGAAAGTCTACTTGAGAGTCCCAGTTGACTCTAAAACCCTCAAATCAGGAGTGTGTGCTAAGTTGTCTCCAAGGTATTGTGGTCCCTTTACCATCAGTAGGAGACTAGGCGAGGTCACCTATGAACTAGAACTCCCACACAACAGTAAGGTTTTTCCAGTCTTTCATGTAAGTCAGTTACGAAAAGCCTTAACCAGATCAGACAATCTGGTAGGGGACAGTGTTCTAGTTCTCCCATTGGATCCTCAACAACCTCCACATGAACCAGAGGAGATTCTTGATAGTAGAGAGACGCAGACTCGTCATACTCTATACCGAGAATATCTGGTTAAGTGGAATGATCAGCCTGTTGAGAATGCCACTTGGGAAAGAGGCAGCGTCCTTCGCAAGATTTTTCCAGACTTTGTCTTAGAGGACCAAGACGGTTCATAAGGGGGAGGGAGTGTTACGAGCTCGTGACCAGTGCAGAACCCTAGAGAACACAGATAGGTCAGATACCACAGTCAAGGTCGTGTCCAACGTACACAACCAACAGGGCAAGACAGTGTGAGTAGTGTGCCCCAGCACGGTCCATAGCCATGGCGGGCCTAACACAGTCTAGGGACCCTGTCAACAGGACAGGGCCCCCAGTTGGGTCCCGACGTGCAGTCGGCCACGTCAGTGACACGTGGACGACACTTGGCAGTTGCATGCTACCAGTCCTCACACTGGGCTAGGAGGGGCTTACTCTATATCAGGGAGTAGGCAAGGTTGGTTGGATCAGTTAGTGTTTGCCCTACTGTGGTGTTAGGATCTATTACAAGCCCTTAGATATACCAGCTGGTAAATGGGTGAGTATCTCCAGGGATTTTATAGTAGGCCTGCCTAAAACCCAAAAGGATAATGACGCTATATGGGTCACAGTTGACCGTCTGACCAAAATGGCTCATTTTATTCCGACCAAAAAAACCGTTAGAGCTCCAGAGTTAGCAAGGTTGTTTGTAGACGGGCTATTTAAATTGTATGGTCTACCTTTCGACATAGTCAGCGACCGGTTTAATGGAAATTTTTGGAGGGCAGTATTCCATCATCTCCATACTAAACTTAATATGAGTACCACCGACCATCCACAGACGGACGGTCAAACAGAGAGGGTAGATCAGGTGTGGAGGATATGCTTCATGCATACGTCAGCAAGAAGCAGACAAATTGGGAGGAGTATCTCTCGATATTAGAGTTTGCTTATAACAGTACCAAACATTCAACTACGGGATATAGCCCATTTATGCTGATGTACGGTTTTCAGCCACGCTCACCCACAGCTGTAGGATTTAAACAAGAAAAAGTTGAAGCAACTATAAACTTTTTAGAACACCTAAACCAGATGATAGAACATGCTAAGCGTAGCATTAGGCAGTCCCATGATCGAGCCAGCAGGCATTATGCAGATCCACATAGACGGGATGTGCCATTCTCCACTGGTGAGAAAGTCTACTTTAGAGTCCCAGTTGACTCTAAAACCCTCAAATCAGGAGTGTGTGCTAAGTTGTCTCCTAGGTATTGTGGTCCCTTTACCATCAGTAGGAGACTAGGCGAGGTCACCCATGAACTAGAACTCCCACACAGTAGTAAGGTTTTTCCAGGCTTTCATGTAAGTCAGTTACGAAAAGCCTTAGCCAGATCAGAAAATCTGGTACGGGACAGTGTTCTAGTTTTCCCATTGGATTCTCAGCAACCTCACATGAGCCAGAGGAGATTCTTGATGGTAGAGAGACGCAGGCTCGTCATACTCTATACCGAGAATATCTAGTCAAGTGGAATGATCAGCCTGTTGAGAATGCCACTTGGGAAAGAGGCAGCGTCCTTCGCGAGATTTTTCCAAACTGTCTTAGAGGACCAAGACGGTTCTTAAGGGGGAGGGAGTGTTACGAGCACGTGACCAGTGCCGAACCCTAGAGAACACAGGAGGTCAGATACTAGATGACTTAACTTTTGGAAGTGTTCATAGTCATCTAAAAGTGGTAGAAAATAATCCCTAAAAAGCTTGCAAAAATCGTCCCATGTACAAGGTTGATTGCCCTTTGCAACTAAGTCATCCCACCAAACTAAGGTTCTTCCTTCAAGGAACATGGTGACAATGGATAACTTTTCAGATTCAGGAAATTGGTTTATGGAAAAACATTTGTTCCAAACATTTAGCCAAGAACTTACTACTTGTGAGTTCCTATCTTTCTTCTCCCCCTTAAACACTTTCCCGAGAGGTGGAACTACATGCTTCTTCTGATTGACTATCCTAGACTCTAAGTCTTGGTTTCTTTGATTAATTTCAAGAAGCTGCTTATTAGTGGCTTGAATTTGTTGGTATAAAAGTTCAAGAGCTTGTGCCACATTGGATGAGTTTAATAGATCAAATGTTGGGTTTTCATTGGTTTGATCCATTGAGGTTGCTTGTGTGTTTTCCTATTATATGCAAATACAACAGCAAGTGCTCAAATTAGAATGATAGAAATGCTTCAATCCTTACATCCAATGCAAATAGAAAACATTTACTTCTACTCATTCAATCTTATTGTTTGTAAGCTCAATCCAAGCCTACTATTTGCAAGCTCAATCCAAGCTTAAGAGAAAAACAACAACAAGCTACATTTGCCTTAATCGAAAGCAAAAATGAACACCGACTCTTTATGTAAACTTCAATTAACTAATCCAAGCTAATGTTTATATAAAGTTCCCATTCCAATTCCATTTCCATTTGTCATTTCAAAAGGAATCAAAATTTTCACATTTCTCATTATTCTAGATCTCCAAATCCATGAAACTAGTGTCTAGAAATGGAAAACTAAGCTCTATGAAAACTTCAATTTTCAAATCTGATTTTCAGATTTACAAATCTGAAAATTAGAACTTCAAAATGACAAAAAACAGAACCTCAAAACTTGTTTTATGCACAAAGTTACACTACCATTCCCTTCCTACATTGCCATTTTCATGAAACTAGGAGATAGAAAGGTGTAACTAATGAAGTTTGGATGAAAACTTCACTTTTCAGATTTTCAGATTTACAGGTCTGAAAAACAGAACTTCAAAATGAAAATCAAAACTTCAAACACTTCATTTATGCAAAAAAACACTAGTTTTGATCAAAACACATAGCTAGAATCAATCTTTTTGCAAAAAAAAAATTTTGTATGTAGGGAAAGACTTCCCTAACCATCCCACAAATCTTTTTTTAGAACTTTTAAAAACCCAAAGCCTACTTTAAAACTTATCTGACATGATAAAAAATCAGCCCCTAAACAATTCTATAAGCATCACTACTCTCTTCCAAAGAGAACTACATTCATTGGGTACTTCAACTCCAAGCTTCCTACAACTAGAAAAGCCAATAATCTTTCTCATAAAAATTTTTAGTTGGTGATCTTAATAGAACTTGAAGAAGGTTAGAAAGGTTATCATCCTTTGTCTAGCTCTGATACCATTTTTACAAGAAGAGGTGAGGAAGTCCTCCAAGTCCAAGGTAGGGCCTCCAAATGTCCTCCAAGTAACCTGCAAGCTCCAAGATGCTCCCCAACTCCAAGCTAGGATGCCTCCACTTGCAAGTAAGGATTTGCAAGCCTCCAAGGATCTCTCCTCCACCTGTGTCCCTACTCTTAAACACAAAGATAGATAACAAGCTGGCCTCAAGTATTCACCACCCAACCATAGCTAGATCCAAGCTCCAAGCAAGCCTATCTAGCACCTCCTTGTTAACCATAAACAAATCACAAGCATGCCACAACAGACTAGAGCATACTCAAGATCCAAACCCTACTTATGTCCCATACCATAAGCAAGATCCAAACTTAAGCATACTACACACAAGAAAGTACTTACACACTAGTAGCAACACTAGAGCATAAGCAAAGCAAGCAAGAGAGATCTTTCCTCCCCCCAATGGGCGCCCTACTACCCTCATATAGATGGGCCATGGACCCCTCCAGTGCACTATGGAGTTCCATGCCCATCCAATGAGAGAGAGAGAAGCCTAGGGGAGTTAAAGGACCTTCAAAATCCTCCATAGGCTTATGGAAAGTCAAAAGACTCTTTCCATAACCTATGACTCTTTGAATGCCTTTCTTGTGGGAGTTGGGAACTCATTGGACCCATTGGAAGGGTGCCCTCCTACTAGGTCCCAATGCCCAAGTTGTGCATGTATACTTTGGTCCTAGACCATTAAAGTGATATGGTTCAAGGTTGAGGCCCAAGGTTTAGAAAAATAGTCATCCAATGACTTTCTAACACCTCTCTAGGTTCCATACCTCCATCCAAGGCATAGACACCTACGTGCCCTTAACCAAGGACACTAGTACCTTAATCTAAGACACCTACCCTTAATCCTAGGGGTACCCCTTATCCAAGGGTCACGTGACTCCATATCTCCGACCAAGATATAGTCACTTGCCTGCCCTTATCCAAAGGCACATACCCTTAATCCTAAGGGTAACCCTTATCCAAGGTTAACTTGCCATTTAGCCCCCAACACTAAATGGACCAATAGGGGTCTGAAGTACTACTAGTTACATAGGTATGTAACAGGTTCGGGGCGACATATTTGAACTATACGGGTTAACCATTGATACAAAGATGCAAGAGTTCGGGTGTAAAGCACGGGTGGTTAGCTGCCGGTGTGGGATAGCTGCCGATCGTTTAGCTATAAGGGCTATCGACCAGAGTTGGTGGGGCGTGACTGAGGCAATGTGCTGCTTAATGATGAAAGCACAAATAGTTGGATGGGTGTTCTCTGTGGGCTATTTCTGTGATCGATTTGTATGGGTGCGGCTAGGCAAAGGTCAACGCCCACCAGACGCAAGCAGGAAGTCAAAAATTGGAAAGGGCAATTTCAGGGGAGACCTTCTATGGAACAGTTGGTCTTCATTTGGGATGGCTACCTTCGGAACTGAAACTCACTGAGCATGGATTCGCAGTTCAAGTACTCGCACGTGAACAACAACGAAACGACTCGATGTTTGCGAAGGATGGATGGCTAGCCTGTTACTTGGGTTAGTTTCATTTGTGACAATGCCCACCAGACGCAAGCATGAAGTCACAAGTTGGAAAGGGCAATTTCAGGGGAGATCTTCTATGGAACAGTTGGTCTTCATTTGGGTTGGCTACCTTCGAAACTGAAACTCACTTAGCATGGTTGATATCTAGTGTCAGTTGAGTTTTTCCTCGAAGGGGAAAGACTAGGATCCTCTTCGGAGATTGGCAACAGATGGAAAGCAAAGTGTTGGAAAGGCTTTTGTCTAAGAACTCTACTCTAAGTCCGGTCAGCTGATTTTATAAGTGGAGGGGAACTATCACACACACCTCTCTCTTGGTGCAAATTTTGAATGAAAGTTGATCAAAATGGGGGCAAATTCAAGGTGACCTAAAGATACTCACACGAGGAGACTGGTGAACTTTGGACCTAATAAGTTGACAAGTTTTTGTTGTGGAAAGAAAAACGTTATATGCTTTCTCTGGACCAGGAATGATGAGGAGACATAATGAGTACGCTAACTTGTGTTATGTGTAAAGCAACTGATCAACGAAGGAACTGTGAAAGTTGAATTTTGCGCGAGAGACATGGTACTTTGAATGGACGCTAAGGGACAGTTCGTATTGGAATCAAACTAGTGCAAACTCTGGGTGCATGTGTCTGATTCAAAGAGAGCTACTTAAAGCCAGACTGTGAGGCAACTGACCAGTGATGGAATTGTGAAAGTCAAGTTTTGCTTGCCAAAAGGAAAAGTATCAAGATCAGGCTGGGACAAGGAGAGAAATCAAGGTGCAAAAGCAAGAAGGCACGAAGTGGACCATAAAGTGGGTGATAAACGATAAATCCTTTGACTCAGGGAGCCCTGATACCTGTGCGGGAAATGATCAAATCTGGAGCTCAGGGAGCTCAACACCGCTGCTCCCGGCGCCACCAGTGCCGGCACCGCTCCCGGTTGTGACCAGAATCCAGTCGGCACCAAGTTCCTATGGCTGAAAAACTTTGATCGGTTCTAGCGAAGTCCAGAGAGCTTGGATCGATGTGCAATCACCTCACATGATCTAGGCATGATTAAAGGAAGCTTGGGGATCAATAAATTCTAGAGAGAGAAAATGACTATCTAGAGAGAGAAAACGTGCTTTACCAGCTTGGGTAGAGCACTTGGTATGAGGGGAGGTGGCGAATCCCACCAAACCTATAGGGGGATGCAGGTTGCGACTCGGGGCGAGCTCCAACCAAGTCTCAGCTCCCCTTGCTGGAATGTTGTCCTGGCGCCCCGGAGACTAGAGTCAGTCACACATTTGAAATGTAATCTTCTCAAATTTATCAATAAAGTGGGATTTTCCTCAAACTGACTCTGATTATCTTTTGGGTTTCAGTGTTTGGTAAAAGTGCCAGTTGTAAGGCCGCTTCAAACTTTTTGATCTGGCACATAGCTGAGGGCCGTATTCCGGGACGCCAGCGGTATGCCGTCGGGACCATTTGGTCCGGGACACCGGTGGTATGCTGTCAAGACCATTCGGTCCAGGAACTGGTTGTCTTCATATCTGTTGCGTCTTGTGGTTCTGAGTGTTCCTTGCATGAACGTGAATGGGTTAAGCTCTTGGGGAACGGGCTTTAACCTGTCGGCTGAGTTGGATGGCTTGCTTGGGTGGAAGTTACCTGTTTATGGCTGTCCAGTTTGGTGTGACGCCAGGTTGGCTTCCAGTGCTCGTGACGAAGCTTTGAGTTGGTTAAGTCTGATGTAAGTCAGCAGATCACTTGCTTGGAATGGATGTTACTCGTTTGTAACAAAGCTTCGAGTTAGTTAAGTTTGATGTATGTTGGGCGGCTTGCTTGGAGGGAAGTTACCCACATCGGGACCCCCGGTCTGGCATGGCGCCAGGTTGGATCTCAATGTTGGTTTCCGAACTTCAAGTTGGTTAAGTCTGATCGTTGTTGGCGAGTTGGCTGCTTGTATGTCAAGTGGGTTCGAACGGCAAGAGTTGAAAGCCTGGAAGCTAAGTCGTGGTTCCTGGCTCCTTTGGGATGCCTGCGCATCAAGGACCCCCACTCCAAATCAACGTGACCAAGTCCTAAAAATATGACCAAATAGGGACCAAGGCTAGTATATGAATAAAAAGGGCCCTTAGGCCTGCTTATGCATAATAACAAATGAAAGAATGGACGCGGCGAATGTAATGAGCCAAGTCCATAACTCTCCCCTGCAGAAAAACAAAGCCCTCCACTGGCTAGCAAGCATAATGACAATAATGTAAGCATGCTAAATACTGAAAAATCACGAACTAATGGAAATATTGATGGAGAGAACAAATACCCCAAAAGTATCATAACTGTGTAAAGCAAGTACTACAACAAAACAAAAAAAAGAATAGTCATAGCTAGCCGAATCATGAAGTAGAAGGAACATCTGTAATGACATCTGTAGTAGACGAAAGATCTAAAGCCATGAGGGCTCGAGCCTGATTTGCCAATAATGGTGTATGATAAAAGACATCAATAGGCTCCCAAGTGGCCTCCTCAAGAGGACCCACTGTATCAAAAACTGAACCTGCCTGCGATGTCAACTATGCTGAAGGGGAATATGATGGATGGCAACTGGCAAAAAAAGGGAACAACTCTGGCTCTGTAGGAAATGTGAGATCGCGAGGAGCATCATCCTCAATGGCAGCTCGTAAAAGGCTAACATAAAATATATCGCAGGCCCGTGTAAAATCAGGCAACTGTAACCGGTATGTAACAGGGCTGAGGCGATCCAAGATACAGTAAGGCCCATAATAGCATGGTGCAAGCTTCTTAGTAGAAGCGTGACCCTGAACAAAGTGATGACATGCAAAGCGTAACCGGAGGTAAACCATATCACCAACCTGAAACTCAACATGATGGCGATGACGATCAGCAAAAGTTTGAAAGCGCTACTGAACATGCTGTAAGTGAGTAGTAGCCCTAGCAATAAGCTCGCGAGCACCGGATAAAAAGGAGGCAATGGTAACTGGTGTATCATTAGGAGGAAGAGGCACCCTTGGCAAAAGTGGAGCATACCCATGAGCCAATAAGAAAGGTGAAACTCCAGTGTTGGTACTAACAGAGCTATTATAGCTATACTCTGCCAAACATAAATGCTGATCCCAATCCTTCCCTGAACGAGAAACAAAACGTCGAAGATAATCCTCAAGGATCCGATAAGGACCTCAGTCTGCCCATCAGCAATAGAATGATAAGTAGTACCCATCAGAAGCTGTACATCCAAATTATGCATAAGCTCTGTCCAGAATGTAGATGTAAACTTACTATCCCAATCAGATAGGATAATACGTGGCATACCATGCAAGCGAAAAATCTCTGATAGAAAAAGACGTGCGCACTGCTCAGCTGTAATAGTACTACGGACCGGTATAAAGTGTGCATGTTTCGAGAACCGATCTACCACCACCATACAAGAGTCATGATCACGGGGGGTATGAGGAAGACTGAGGATAAAGTCCATAGAAATATCTATCCACTGGCGATGAGGAATGCGCCAACTCTGGAGCAAACCAGCGGACTTAGCACGGGAATATTTATTACGGGCACAAAAAGGACAATTACGAATAAGATGGGCTAGCTTAGACCTCATGGATGGCCAATAGAAATTGTCCTTAAGACGTGCATAAGACTTCTGAAAACCAAAATGGCCACCAATAGGGGAAGCATGAGCATCAGACAACAACTGAGGACGAATGGAAAGAGAACCGGGAATACATAAAGCACCATATGTGGTATAAACGATCATCAACAACAATATAAACTTGGAACTTTCGAGAGGACGAAAGGGGACGAGAACAATAAACATCAGAAAAGTCAGAACAAGGCAAATACGCGGCCGGTAAATCATCAAACCAAAAAGGAACTGAAGCAACAATACTATGTAACAATGCACGAAGACGAGATAAAGCATCAGCTGCCGTGTTTGCCTTGCTTGGACGATACAAAATATCAAAATGAAAAGACTGCAAAAATTGTAACCAACGATACTGACGATCACTAAGATCACGTTGAGAAAAAAAATGGAGAGCTAATGATCAGTAATAATATCAAAGGGAACACGATACAAATAATGGCGCCACTTCTTAAGAGCATCATGTTCAACTTTAGACATACGATATGGAGCACGAGAGGGTGGTGTAGCACCAGGAATAAGATCAATATTGTGGGTGACATCTCGTAATGGTGGCAGAGACATAGGTTCTGAAAAGACAACAGATTACCGATGTAATAAGTCAGAAATAAGCTGAGGAAGAGGACCCATGGATGGAGCAGGAGGAGTAGCAACGGATGTACTCTGAATGATAAGAAGAGCTGCACCCTGAGCCTTTGGTAGGCTATGCATAAACTGCTTCCCGATAACCAACTGATAGTCACCCTGGGAATCAATACTAGAAAGTAAATGATGCCGACCAGCATGTGTAAAAAGACAGTGTCTGTTGAGAAAGATCTGCAGCAACAGTACCAAGTGTTAGTCTTGGGATACATAAGAAAATAGGTCTCTAATTTAGAGAACCAATTTTCCAAGATATTTCCGTCAGACGAACCAGAATAACTAGTAAGCTGGATGCGATCACGAAAATCACGAGCAAAATGGGGCTTGTGATTACCTAAAAAAGTAGAAGGAAATCTTGGTGGTGTGGAGGGAAATCCAGGTGGTGGTACAAAAGACCCGAAAGGAGACCCATAAGGACTAGTACTATATGAAGGGAGACCAAACGTACTCCCAAAAGCACCTCCTGAAGATGGAGATGGAGCAGGAGCAGGCGTATTCAAAATAGGAAATAAAGGTGCTTCACCAGGACGATGAAGAATGTCTGGGGGGGTGGTATCCCCTTGTGGTAGGATAGTTTCAAGGCTAGAAAGAACACGATCAATACGACTCTCAAGATGATCCATGCGGGCATCAATATGTGTAAAACGATCATCTAAAGAGCTCTGCAGTGGGTCTTCTGATGAAGAAGTCACCATAGGGACTAAGGAAGAGACAAAACCTGAGGGAGAGGACGTTTGTCGTCACCCCAACTTAGTCTAGCTTCCAAAATCACCAAAAATGGCACAAAAACAGCCAATCAAGATGGATAATAATCAAAATATAAGGGGCTGAGAAAGTAGAATAATGGACAGCAAAATGTGCAAGGCCAATAAGTAGAAGGGTTCTAACAAAATGGAAAAAGGGAGGAGGGTGTGAGGCAGCAAAATGACAAATATGAGAGGGAAATAGGGGGCTGGAAAAGAGCAGTATGTGAGCAAAAAGACAGCAAGTAGGTGCAAAAAGGAAAGTGCAAATGGGCGCAAGCAATACCTGGGTGGGTGCTGATCCGTCGTCCAATCAGTAGTGCCAACAAAGAGAGGTAAAAGCTGAAGATATGACAGAATAGGTGCGCCAACCAGCCACCAATCCGAATCCTCAAGTCGTGCCAAATAAGCTGAAAAAAAGTGCTGAAAGAGGGCGCTAGACAGCCGACAAATAATCAGCAATATGAGCAGCAAGTTGATGGAAAAATCCGTCGAGAATGGTGAGATAATAGGGCGCTGGGCAACAACTACCAAGATCCACAATATGTTGAAAAATAGGCTAGAAAAGGTGCTGAAGTAAGGCTCCGATCAGCCTCCAATCAATAGCCGAAACGGACAGCAAGTCGGTGAAGAGAACCGCTAAAAATGAGACGGTAGTAGGGCGCTGGGCAACAGCTACCGAATCTGAAAAATGATGAGTAAAATAGCTGAAAATAATGGTGATGTAGGGCGCTGGACAGCTTCCAATCACTATAAAAAATGGACAGCAAATTGGTGACGAAAAGTGTCGAAAATGATGAGGTAGTAGGGCGTTGGACAACAACTACCAAATCTGCAAAAGCAA
Organism: Diphasiastrum complanatum; assembly: GCA_029204225.1. Classification (NCBI taxonomy): domain Eukaryota; kingdom Viridiplantae; phylum Streptophyta; class Lycopodiopsida; order Lycopodiales; family Lycopodiaceae; genus Diphasiastrum; species Diphasiastrum complanatum. The sequence goes on from MU834797.1 coordinate 33,903, forward strand.
TGAAAATATGTCGAAAAAATCGACAAAAGTGATGGGTAGTAGGGCGCTGGACAGCCACCACCAATCTGCAAAAAAAATGACGGAGAAAATCGATGAAAGTGATGGGTGGTAGGGCATTGGACAAACACTACCAAATCTGCAGGAAAGTGCTCTGACACCAAGTTACAAGCTAAGATTCCCTAGCTATGCTAGAAAGCAGGACTTAAGCTAGAAAGCAAGAAGAGAGAATGCTTAAGGAGGCTAAAGAGGAGCAATCATCATAAACTGAATAAAGTAATACAATGCTGCCCTATATATACTCTCTCCCTGAATCAAATAGAGGATTCAAAAAAGGGAGGGAATAGGATTTGGAGGGAAAATAGTGCACCTTCCCAATAGGAGGACCCCCACTCCAAATCAACGTGACCAAGTCCTAAAAATATGACCAAATATGGCCCAAGGCTAGTATATGAATAAAAAGGGCCCTTAGGCCTGCTTATGCATAATAACGAATAAAAGAATGGACACGGCAAATGTAATGAGCCAAGTCCATAACTAAAGGTTCCTAGAAGACCCTCAACACTAGCTATAAATAGGATCTCTACTAATCATTATACAACTCATGATTATGAAAATCTATTAGTGTCTTTGCAGAAGATACTTAGCAACACTTCTTAAGTCCGTTGTCTTCTCCTGTCGCTCTTGCTCGTCATTGCGTTCAAGTTCTTGAATCACTGGTTATCGGGTCTATCCCGATTTGCAACAAGTTAAAAAAGTATTGCATTTCAGGAGCAGCCCTCACATTTCTAAAACATTTACGTTCGTCCTCCATGCTGTACGCTCTGATGTTGATAACAAATTAATGCCAAAAACTAAAGAGTCTGAAGCATCATTCCATAAGAACTAAGAGAAACCTGTTTTTTCAATTTAAAAATAACGTTCCGACCCAGTATGTTCTGCAACGTACTGTACGGAACGTACAGTATGTTCCGGCCCAAAAGGGTTGGAATGGGTTTCTAAGGGTTATGCGGAATTCTCTGTAGAAGATTACATTTTGATCAGCATGTTGTTTTCTTATTGTTCTTATGTGATGTTTTGTTTGAAATGTGTGTTCATAATAGACGTGGGCATATGAACTCTCCATTTAGTGTCACTAACAGAAGGACTATCCCACTATACCAAGTATCACACCTGATGCTAATGCTTGCTGTCTGTACCCACCTAAACTTGAAGAATAGCCGCTGTAAGAATATTGATAAACCTTATGATCATTTGGGAAGTCCGTGACAGGATCCTCATCTGCATGTAGAAGGCTAATATATAAAACAAGCCACGACAAGTAAACCTGGTAAGATGTTGGCTAATTTCCTGTAGTTATCTGAAGTTGGTCCCAAACAAACCTGTCTTGAGCAAACCGGAGCCTCAAATATACCTCATGCCTTTCCTCGAACTCTACAAATAGTCTATGTCTGTTGTATATGTCTCAAGTGATCACGTACCCTAGCAAAAACTTCTTTTCTTATTAGTAGTAAAGAAGCCAATGCAGCTAGAATGTTGTTAGTTATAGTGGGAACCTTAGTATTGGAGGAGTGTGACCATATAACAAGAGACAAGTGAACCATCTGTAGTGTTGCTGATTGAGTTAGTATAGCTAAACTCTACTAAGCAAAGGCCTTGATCCTAATCTCAACCAGGAAGTTTAATAAGGTAAGCAACAAGTTAAGCCTCTACTTGTTCATTGGTCTGAAAATGGAATATTGACCCACCCCATAAGCAAATGAATATAAGTGATATGCACCAACTTTTTCCAAAAATCTCATGTAAATAGGGTACCTATGTTAGTGAGAATGGAACATGGTGGCATACCATGCTGAAAGCTTTTTGCCAAAAATAATCATGTGCACTACTTCATTGTGATTGTAGTCTGATATGTAATAAAATGAGCTTGCTTGGAAAACCTGTCCACTACTACCATACAAGCATTGTGTCCTCTTTGTATCCTTGGCAATACCCCAATGAACTCCTTATGTTTATCAATCTATTGTGGGTATAAACCGGGGCTGTAGCAATAATTTTGTCTTGCATTGGAGTACTTGTTTTTGACGTAACAGGCTACGTGTTTCTTCATGGAAGGCCAATAAAAGTGTGTTTTAATTTATTTGAAAGAGTTTTTAAAACCAATATGGCCACGAGTAGGTGAGAAATGAGCATCATGTAATAGTTGGGTTGTAATGCACTCGGAATGCCAAGGGCTCCAAAATATGCCTGTTGTAAAAGATGTAAGCACGATAAAATGCAACTGTAAGAACATTACCTTTTCCTTATTTATACTTGATATGAAAAGAGAGGTTAGGAGCTGAAGCTGCTAAAATTGACAATCACTAAGATCGTGTCTAGTGAACAAGAACTCTATGGACTGATGATCTATATAGAGATCAGAATGGATTCATTGTAAGTAGCAATACCGAATTTTTTGGGCAAACATTGTGGCTAACGGTTCTTTTTCATGGGTAATGTAATTAATTGGTTTCGCAAGGATAAAGTTTGTAAGATTCATAGGTATTGACGCCTCTTTCTTGATGTATTGTGGGTTTTAGCTCAATAGAAATGGCATCAGTTCCAGCAAAGATTTTAGCTTCAAAGCTTGGAGGACAAAAGATGGGCGCTGTTCAACAGGGTCTTCAAATTCTCAAAAGATGACTGATATCCAAGGTACAGACAAATGTGGTGCCTTTGTGGAATAGAGATGTGAGAGAAGATTAGGCTCTAGCAAAACAAGATATGAAGAAGTGTAAATGTGTCGTCAACCTGAAGAAACTTCACAATCATGGTAATAGATGATTATGGGCCAAAGCTTGATAGCTTGGACTTTCGGCCGTGCAAAAGGAACAGTACCATTAGAGAGTCAAAACCTAAAATTCTACCTCTGCTATCACAAAAAAATACTCGAACATTTCAACAAAGAGTTCATTTCTAGATGAAAGTTTTAAGGCATCCAACGTGTTCATATAGGAAGTTATTGAAAACACAGATTCCATCAAGGTAATCAAGGATAAAATGGAAAATCAATGGTTTGGAAAACCCTGTTCATGACATTTTGGAAGTTAGGTGGACCATTAGTAAATTTAAAAGGCATGGCAAGAAACTTCCATAGATTTGAAGTCGTGCGTACTCATCACTCGGATAAATGCATATTTCGTGGTAGCTTGACCAAATATCAATATTGGAGAACATAGGTGCTTTATCCAACCGATCATTTAGAATCATCCATATGTAAAATGGAATACTGACTTGTTATAAAGACCTTGTTACTTATGCACACTTGTTTTGTTTCTTATTATCTACAAGTGCTATTGGAGCAACAAATGAGCTTTATGTGGAACCATTCTTTCTGCAGAAGATTAGCTCCTTGGCACTAGATTTCAGCCCAAGACATTTAGTTCAGTTATTTGATCTTTTATGTGACTATGTGTCCAATGAGGGAGTGTTATGGACACACTGTCCATTTGCATATTTCCATACATTGGGACTTGCAGCTATTTTTGTCAGCAAATTATCATTATTGGGCCTAGTATTAAGTTGGTGGCGTAAACTCTTTATTTGACTCAGAGATGCAGTTCCGAACTGCGAATCGCATCCATGATTTGCGGTTTTTTCTAGGGTTTTTTTGGTGCGCCTGTAGAAACCGTAAGTGAATAGATTACAGGTTTGTTTTCTCGTAGACAGCTGTAACAGTGGTGTTACAAGTTGAGCATCTTCATACTTTGACTTCGACAGTGTCGATTAATACTGAAAGTAATTGTAACTTTTCAACAAAGAGCAGCCTTCTAGCGACCCATCACCGAGAGGATAGTCAATTGACGCTTCAGTTATTTTCTGTGAATCTGCTTGTCTGAATCTGCAATTTAATAATGACTAGTGAAGCAATTTGGGACAAACCTGGACGCAGATCTGGCATCTTCAACACTAATTTCAATTTGAGCGATTCTCTTCAGCACTGTTACGGTTGTTCTCGTAGAAACAAATCTGTAATCTATTCAGTATTCTCTTCAGTACCTTCTCACTGATTTCAACACTGATTTCAGAGATTCTCTCCAGCGAATCTGGGATCACGATTCGCGAATCGCCATTGCCAGCAAATCGCGGTTCACTGCAACACTGAAATTTTGAAGTGAATATTCGATGAATTCCTAGCCTCCCTTATTTTGGTAATTTTGGCATGGACACCTTATTTGGATTAGTATAATTAGGACTGGGTCAATTGTCATGGTGCAGAGTGCAAAGAGCCCTGGTCAAGATGTGACCTCTATGTTGCCGAAGCTTGAGACCGTGGGGAGTTGTGCTTACTCCTAAGCTCCTGCAGTTTTTGGGTCGTACATCAAGAGCTAATCAGCTTAAGTGATCACCCGTGTCATAGCTCAGACTACTACGACAGCAACTAGATAAACATAGCTCAAGAGAGTAGCCATTGCTCAGGTTCTTAAGATTGTTCTCCCACAAGAACATTGTTGTTCTTTCAAATCTTTTTAGGATCTAAAATTTAGCGATATCTCAATCTTGTTCTTGATTTCCAAAGTTCCTACTTTCATTAAGCTTTTGATTTTGCTCTCCCAAACTGAAGGTAGTTTTTTGCAAATTTGGGTAAGACTAGTTGATCTGTAGTTTTTCTAGATTTGGCCTGTTGCTCCACTGGCCAAGTCCTTTTGTCAGGTGATGCTTTGCTTAGAAAAGTTTCAGATTGAAAGGCACATACTTCCAAAAAATGTGGAAGTCATATATTTTCAGATTTCTAGATTTTTTCTCTTCCTACGTCATATTCATTATTTCATTTCCCTTAAAAAAATATTTGCTTATTTGGCCTATGAACTTCTTTTTCATTAAGAAAGGTACCGTTTCAGGTGAAAGTCGGAGTTCAGGGTGCAGAAGAATGTGGAGAGATGGAAGAATGGTTCAACTACCGGATGCGAAGAGCAGCACCTGATGCATGTGCTGATTTTCTAGGAAGCTTTACCGCTGATACGACTCGAGGACCGTTTACAGAAGGTGGAAAATGGCTGGTTTGGAAGTATGAGGTAAACCTTAAAAGGGGTTTGGTATGCAGTAAAATCTTCAAATACCCAACATAGGCTCTCCCATCGCAAAAATAGCATCGTCTATAGACTCATCAGGTCTCACTAATTATTTTATTGAAAGATCTCTAAAAGCTGCTCGTGCAAGTGTTGCATGTGCCCTCTCTTTTTCTATTAAAATAAGGAAAGTAGTACTCTAGAAGAATCTTAAAATAGACTCTTTCAGCTATTGAATCTGTAAATTTTTGTTGCAATCCTGGCATGATTGGACCTCTATTTTCTGCTGATGTAGGGAGATTCAACTCTTGCTGACTTTATGAAAGCTCGTGACTTTCCTGAAAACTTGGGATCTGTTCTATTTGGAGGAACTCTGAATAAGAAAGATCCACTCCAGAGAAGGGGGCTCATTATCAAGAAAATCATGAGAGAAATGATTACTTCTTTGAAGAAAATGCATTCAACTGGCATTGTACATCGTGATGTGAAACCATCAAATCTGGTTCTGACAAACAGAGGGAAATTAAAATTGATAGATTTTGGAGCAGCTACTGATCTCCGTGTTGGGAAAAATTATGTTCCTGAACGAGGCATGCTAGATCCAGATTACTGTCCCCCAGAATTGTTTGTCTTACCCGAGAAGACTCCTGAACCTCCTCCTGAGCCTGTAGCAGCACTTCTCTCCCCTTTAATTTGGCAGGTAGAGATTTTTATCTTTATCAAAATTGCATTCTAGCGTTATTCTTTTTTTGGAAGAGCTACTTAGCAACGGCACTACACCACTGAATAACCTTATCTTGCATAAGTTTAGTGCAGTTAATCAGTTTTGTCATGATATGAATGTGGCGCAGTTGAACAGTCCAGATTTATTTGATATGTATTCTGCCGGTGTCATATTGCTGCAAATGGCTTCAGTCAACCTTAGAACTCCTGTAGGCTTCCAATCCTTCAAGTTGGAGATAGCTGAGGTTGGATATGATCTGAAGAAATGGAGGGAAACTACAAAATTGAGACCAAACTTGGATGTTTTGGACATTGATAGGGGCAGGGGTTGGGATCTTGCTACAAAACTCGTTTGTAAAAGGGGTGTACTACGACGAGGCAGGCTTTCTGCTGCTGCTGCTTTACGACATCCCTACTTTTTGTTGGGAGGTGATCAGGCAGCAACAATGTTGTCAAAGATCACCCTGTCTAAGTAGCTGTTGCATTGATATGATATACTAGTTTATGATCCCACTGTCATGGCTGTTTCATGCCAGAAAATGTGAAAGCTTGCTGCAACATTCAATTCTGGAGCAAGTTTTCTTCTTGAAAAAGGGTCTCTTCTTTGAGGATGCCTTAGTCCGAGTCTATAATTTATCAAAAATCCTGCTACAAGCTCCAAGCTATCAGTGGAAATTATATAATATTTTATCAGTTTGAAGAGTGACTCAAGATTGCATTGCAAGCCAATCCTATTTGACTAAGCGATATGCGTCTTGACTGAGTTTATGGTCATACAGTCGTGGAATTACATTTGTATTTTAACTAAAAAGGAAGCGGCCAGGTTGTAAAGAAATTACTTGTGTGCATGCATCACTCAATAAACAGTTATGAAGCTACTTTTTTTTGTCTTACAAGTAGTATTCAGGAAGCCATCTTAAATATTAGATATTTGTAAGATAAATGAGAAGAGAGTGTTTATGAAATCCTAAACTATGTTACTCATGAAGAGCAGTTCATGTATGCGCCCAACTTGAGTGTTAGCCACAAAATTCACTCAAAAAAGAAGAAATAAAGGGATAGGAGAACACATGATGCTCACATAGATATATGCATGTTGAAAGATTTAGAGAAACGCGCACTTCATAGTTGAATTTATGTTGCTGACCTCACTTCGAGCCTGCTGCAGTCCAAGAGCCACTTCCACCACGAAAGACAAAGTTAGGAATCTGAGCTTGACAATCTGGCCCACCCAAGTATCATTGTTCTATTCAAGAACAATGTAAACACATATCTCTTTTTGACCAAAATTGGTAGATTTGACCGATTTTTGTTATTTTCTCTAATATCTCAGATCCAAATGGATCTTAAGATTGGTGATCTAAATAGCTTTTCCTGTTTAATAATCAGATTAGATTTCAAACAAGCAAATCCACTCAAATCTAGCAAAATCAATTCAAAACTCACCCTACAATGCAGATTTAACACTATTCATGTCACGACAAGATGCCTAATGCAAGCTAACCATCAACCAAACATGCTGCAAACTGAAAAATTGGCGTAGCTCCCTGGCAACGGCGGCAAAATTGTAGTGGGTTTCTTTCCTTGCCTAACCTGAATCCAAGATCTAGTCAATCTAGCATCATAGAGACGGAGTTAGTTGTCACGCGGAGGTTCGTTCCCATGAGAGCAATAGTATAGTTCAGATTTCAACATGAATGGAGGATCTAACACTACATCCATTAACACTAAGCATTAACACTACATCTATTAACCCTACTTCCATTAACCCTAAATCCACAACAATGATAGAAACTTACTCTTCTCTCTCTCCCTTTCTCTCTCACAAAAAGCATAAGAAATAGCAATCCCAATAATTATCAAATCCAACAATTAGCAAAATCCAAAGAAAGCATGAGAAATGGAGGAGAAGAGAGGAAGAGCAAGGACATTCATCAATCCATTTCTAAAGAGAACCAATCTGCTTTATTGAAATGAGGAAATGAGCATCAGGAGCAACTTGAGTTGGTCCCTTTTTATAGTAGAGAGGAGGACCCTGGCCTTTGAATCCTATTGGTCCAGTCTTGCCTCTCTTTTTATTCAAATTTAAAAAAGTGTGTGAACCATCAAAATTGGAGGGAAACCCAACTTTATTCATTAACTTGACATTTAGGCCTTGCGACATTAAAAGTCCCGCAAAAAGATCAAGTCCTTTTATTAACTTTTAACTAATCAATCAAATAACTATGTGATCATTGGGTTGAACTTACACACGCAGGGTGCCAAATCCCTCTCACTTATCAACTAGGGTTAGGGTTGCCTTGAGATTCGCAAACCCTCCAACACATTTGTTGTTGCAGTCGATCTAGAGATACATCAAATGTATGTACATACAACATATCTTAATGAAGTTATTGAAGAAGATATTTACATGATGCAACCCAAAAGTTACAATATCAGAGACAAAAAGAATCATTTATGTAAACTCCACAGAGCACTTTATGGCTTGAAGCAATCTATCGCGGGCATGGTTTCAGAATGTATCTTTATTGAGTAATGTAGATCAACTTCTACTTTCTGTCTCTTTGGATTTGAATACCTAGACAATAATGAGCTTCGCCAAGATCTGTCATCTCAAATTCTAAGGATAACATCGATTTAGCATCTTTTATTAGGTTGATATTGTTGCTGAAAAGTAGTGTGTCATCCAAATACAAACTGATTATAATAAAATAATGATGCACTGTCTTGAAGTTAAGATTAGAATCTGAAGTGCTTGGTTTATAGCCGTCATTGATAAGAAAAGTATAATCTGATGAATTGTCAGTTAGCTCACTCACCAACGGACCTAGGACTCAAATTGTTGAAGGATCATTGTCCTCAAACAATCGAAGAGAAAGAGCAGATGCGTGAGTATTCTTATCACTTGATAATATGATCTCTTATGTACGCAATGATCTATGCCAGACCAGACATAACTTTTGTAGTCAGTTCCTTAAGTTAGTTTATGGGTAATCCTAACATGACACATTGGAAAGCTCTTATCAGAGTTATGAGATACCTACTATAGACTTATGCATTTGTTATGGAGCAGTCGGCAATGACAAACTCAATATTCTCAGTGGCTATTCAGATGCAAGTTGGGCATGAGATGTAGACACTCGTAAATCCACATCTGTATTTACATTCTTTGTCAACAATGGTCTTATCTCATGGAATAGTCACAAGAAAACTTCTATAGCTCTATCTTCTACTGAATCAGAGTATATCGTAGCCGCTCAAGCTACAAAAGAAGCGGAATGGTTGAGAAACTTACTTTCAGATGTTTTTCTAAAACTTCTATGTGATCAAGGCCGAGGAGATTCCATGCATCTATTGTGAGAATCAAGCATCACAACAAGTTGCCACCAATCCTATCTTCCATGCTCAAACCAAACATATCGAAATTGCACACCATTTTGTAAGGGAGAAGGTGCAAGCTATGGAGATCAAGCTCCATCATGTGTCATCATCTGAATTTGTTCTGATATTTTGGCCAAACCATTGCCAAAGGACTCATTCATGAAGCTAAGATATGCACTTGGTGTTATAGATAGATGTACACTAGATTGGGTTTTGACATTCTGCGAGTAAAGTTTTTTATGAGTTTTGTGAGTTTCTTCTACCCATGATCCAACAAAATGCTAGCACATGGTGTGCTACTCTTTTTATGCCACTACATGATTTTTGAAGAATAAGAATTGTGGTTTGATGCATACTTAAAACTTTGACTATCCATCAAATTTCAAATAGGTCCATCACAAAATACTTTGTTACTCTATAAATATAGGTTTACTTTTATTGTAAAAAAAAAGTGTTGTTGAAGTTGTAAAAGCTAGCATGCCGGAATGCTAGCTTGCAGATTTTTTATTTCAAAAAAATGAAGTTTTTTGAAAAGCTTTTTGAAAAAATAAATTTTTTTTTGGAGTTGATTTGACTAGCATGCCGATGTGCTAGCCGAGTAAATTATAAAATAGAAAAGCTATTTAGACACATATGAGAATCAAATTTTGAGTACAAACATTATTTCAGAATAATTTTTTCAACCTCCGAACATAGTAAAGCGACATGCTAAGGAAAGCAACTAAAAAAAGAATTGCAACCTTTAAAGATAGCACGTCGCGTGCTACGACGAGACCGCCCAACAAATAATAATTAAATTTTTTTTTCTGGGCGGTCTTGTCATTGCATATTGGCGTGCTACCTTTACCTTTGGAGGCTGCAAAAAAAAAAAATCAATTTAAATTTGTTTTACTTTGTGCTATTTTTAACTATGTACCAAACCACATTCTTAATAATAACCATTGAAGTAGTAGCGTAAATAAGGTAGCACACCATGTGCTATCTTTTTGTTGAATCATGGTAGAAAAGAAACTCGCAAAACCCGCAAAAAAATTTTCTCGCAAAATGCCAAGGCCCCACTAGATTTGCCAAGCTAGATTTCGAGGAGGAGTGTTAAAATTGTCAAAATTCT
>MU834798.1:0-44159 GCA_029204225.1 Diphasiastrum complanatum
CTTGAGATTCACAAAGATTCAAGTAGCAAGATCCTCTTGATCTTGATTCAAAAGAACTCTTAAGAAGGATTATACAAAACAATGCTCAAGAAAATTGATGTTAATTTGACTCTTGAAACTCACAAAGGTTTCACTTGATTTGATCACCTCAAGAAAGAAGGGAATTAAATGTAGGTACAGAGACTCCCACACGCGTGGAAAGTACGGCTGCTTACCCTCACCAAGTTTGGATCACAAATCTTCAAGCAATCACTTGATTTGAACTCGCCCTCACAAGACTAGTTTTCTAGCATCAAAACTTGCTAAAAATGGATTGTGTTTTGATCAATACTTATTCTCTTGTATGAAGCTGTAACGCCATGTTGAAAGTACAGAGAAAGGACCATAAATGAATGCCAAAATGATTCACAAGAGTGATTAATTGATTGATCTACCAATTGTTACAAAACTAGTGCTCAAAATTAGATCTAGATTGGCAATGTCAATCAAGAGCAATCAAATAAGAGATCAAACATGCAAATCCGAGTACACACGTGTGGGGTACGGCCACCAGTATAGCCTATGAACAAAGAATGATTCTAATCAAGTTTAGATTGCCTTTGCATCATAAGATCAACACACAAATAATGAAAACTTGAGATAGTCAAAAAGCTCCCAAATCTTGATCTTGCATCAATGGTATGATTGAATGATAGTACAAGATGGATCATCTCCTCGGCTGGTTGTTGAAAATCCAACATGTTTTTAGGTGTGTAATTAGCGTTAGGTTGACCTAAACATGTCAATCTTACCTAACCCTTAGGTTCACCAACTTTGATGGTTAGTTCACTCACCAACATCTTGGATTTGTGGAGTTTGCTCCTAAATTCTAGGAACTTGACCAAACATCCTATCTAACTCCTATGATTAGGATCTAACCTACCTAGGCTACTCTACACACGTGGCAAATTGGTTTCACATGCGTGAATTACAATGTACATAAAAAAAGTGCATACAAACCAAGCTAGAATTTGTCATTTTTCACAAGCCGAGGCTCAAATCTCAAATTTTTTTCATTGCCACAAGTATTGTAATTCAAGGGAAAATGCTTGTTGCTTATTATTCAGTCATGATCATAGGTTTCGAATACATCAAAATGCCTATGCTTCTTTGTCTAGATTTCAATACATCAAACCATTTGTGCATAGCCAACGCCTTGGTGCCAACTTGATCTGTGATTTCAATGTTCAAACTTCAAACCTTTTCTCTTTGGTTCCTGATAATTTTCAAGCTTTTGGGACATTGGAGATGGGTGACATGGTTACAGGTGAAAATTCTAGACAATTGTAAGTTGCTTGTAACTTCTACTTTACACAGACGTTTAACAATCCTGTTCATTGCGCATGATGGCTATGTTAGTCAATGCAATTGGGAGGGTTCTAGAGTACTTGCAACCTGGCAGCTTGGTCATGATGTATCCTTCGAGTTTGAAATTGCAAGCGCATGTGCCAATACTTTGTCTTGGTGTCGTACTTATTTGTGCTATCCACTTCCAATCTATGATCGAGAAAATGAGTTAGGAGACATGTAGGTGGCACCTAAAGGGCCTTAGATTCTTGGATTATTGGTAGTTGTATGATCAACTTTGTATTTGCAAAAGATATCGATTTGATCATTGTACAGGCATAGAGAATTTTGGCTCAACACTTTTGTCATACTTCGGGTGGCATGACATCAAATGTGTGAAGGGAGTCATTTCTAGGGACCTGCCCATTTCGTCGTCCTTGGATAGCTGTTTGTGCAATGATGTTGGCACGAGAGGATGTTGAAAATTAGAAGCAAGTTCTTTCACACTTGCAGAGACTTTGAGAATAAAAAAAGCAGCAGTGGTTGACATAGGGGTGGCTGTTTAGGTATGTACTATGTGTTGGCGAATGCATGCTATTTCATAATTGGACTAGGTTGAAACTTTATGGTGAAGTAAGCAGTGAAGTTTGCATTGTGGAAAGATTGTTCTCCTTGATCTTGTCATAATCACATATGAAAGCTGCAAGTAACAATCGAAGCCATGAAGCATCACATACTTCACTCATGAATCTAAATTTCTAAAGCCTTATATTCTAGAGACTCTATAGGTCACTTGTGGTTGCGCAAATGGACTTCAAATTGAATGAGGAGAGTTAGTGACATTTACAGATTAAGCATTGTTTTTCCACTTATTGTTTGCGTTTGGTTTTAACACATTGGCATGATGGAGATTGAAGTTGGCCTGAGTGTATCCTACATGTATTTTGTTGGTGTGCTTGTTTTCATTCTTTGATTGAAAATATCACAGACAATGTTGGTTATCCATGCAGATATGCTTTGATTGCAATGCAAAAAATCCAACTTGGGCGTCAGTCACATATGCAATCTTTATTTGCTTAGATTGCTCTGCACTTCATCGAAGTCTTGGGGTTCATGTTAGCTTTGTGAGGTATGGACTTAATTTGTTGCTTATATGCATCACAAAAATCTTCAAGATTAGTGGTAGTTATCTTATGGAAATCTAAATACTCACTTTGTTAGCGTGGAATAAATATGCTTGGTTCACGATGTTGAAAAGAGATGTTCTAACATGTGTGTAGAAGCTTATTTTAGAGTGATAGGCTATGTTCAGCTACATTCAAACATACATTGATTGTCAAATTTGTAATTGTAAATTCTATGCTAGCTGGTTTCGATGAATCATTGTTGGGCAATGACACAAAGGAGCAACCCTAGTGGAAAAAGGGACAACTCCTTGGGTTGGAGGGGTTGTGTGCCTTGATAAAAGCCTTTTTCAAATATGAGCAAATTTGGCTATTTACCTATGGAATCACAGTCAAGAATAAAATTTGCTAGTTTTAGTATGAAGGGGTCTAATTGGGAGGAGGTGGCTTTTTAAAAACTAGTAATTGAGAAACATTCTACACCAAAATAAGGCTTTTAATCACTTGAGTTTGTTGCTCGTCTGTACTTCGAGCCCAACAAGGAAGCACACTCTTAATTTTTATGTTTTATAATATTGAAGGTTGTTGTATGTCTAGTTTTTTTCACTACAACTCTTATGGTGCTATTGAAATCACATAGTTGCTGGCCACTTATGTGACCCCCTTTACATTTTAACCATCTTTCAATACCGTTGTTGTTTGCTAAAATGAAAGTGACTCTTTCTTTTTGATTTTTATTTGTTCGACTCTATTTTGAAAAGGGGTTGTCTGATCTATGAGGGTAATGTTTGGGACAAAGATCGTTTGGGGAAGAAGTGGCACAATTGGTAACTAGTGTCAAGGCTTAAGAAAGCTAAGCCAAGGTGATTAGATGGATAGAAGCAGAGCTTGTTCAGTTGATCAATCCAATAACAGTTGTGTGGACAAAGGAACAGAATGGAATCTAGGACACAAACTGCAAAATATTTTGGGAAGAGGCTTCATTCTCATCTCTGGTAGCGTTGGAGGGACAAGCTTTTGACTGGAGAAGCTTCGTCGAGATAATGCACATACCCTAGGGTAAAACACATGGGTATGGATATTGCAGTGGTGCAGAAAGAGCAGGTTGGTTGCTTCAAAGCTGGGGCAAACAGCATGCTATCAAGCAATATATTAGGATTCTTATTCGAGCAAGCTAAAGCCCTGCAATGTCTTGAGGCCATCTCCTGTCACCTGCCTTGTCGCTCCTCCTCGTCCATGTTCCTACTCCCTTTTCTCCTCCTTATGATCCCGCACGTGTTCAAAGTCCCTCTTGATAATTTCCCTTGGTGCACATCTTCCTTTGTTTCTTCCTCCTCTGTGCTGCATCTTCGTTTGTTACCTCTTCCTGGTATTTGGTCAAATCACCTCCTGAGAAGTGATGGAAACTCAATGCATTGGTCTCTGTAAAGTTGTATAAAATGTACTGTGGACATTTGCTTCTGCATATGATATGAGATGAGCAGGAATGTTGTAGTATTCTATCTGTGCTATGCGTAGTGTTATCTTGGGTACTATTTCCAAGACTTAACTTTGATATGTTTGGTCAAATCATCTTCAAATTAGTAAAAGGTAAGTCCTTGATCATACAATGCCAAAGTGAATGTCTTGTTTTGGCTCTCTCTGAATATTGTTTGTTACTACTGATTTATTTGTATCGTAGATTCTTCTTTGAGATTGTATTCCAAACTCACTTAGCTGCTGGAGATGAAATGGTATATGCTTTCACTTTGCTGGTTAGTAGTTTCCCATCAATAGTTTCTGTTGCTCAAATCTGTGAGGTGAATTTTTCGGATCAAACATGTTGACAGTCAATTTTGGTTTAGTGATTAAGTTTTACCACCTGTTGATTATCCTTTTTTGTGAATAATGAATTACAGGTCAACCACTTTGGATTCCTGGAGTCAAGACCAACTAAAGCTTATGAGCCTTGGTGGTAATGGTAGAGCACGGGTCTTTTTCAAACAGCATGGGTGGACTGATGGTGGAAAAATAGAGTCAAAGTACACATCTCGTGCAGCAGACCTCTACAGGCAGCTTATTGTTAAAGAAACTGCTAAGAGCGTTGCAACTGCTCCAGGGCCAGTTTCATTACCTCCTAGTTTCCCTAAGCAACCACCTAGAGAAACATCTGTGGCTAATGACAACTATTTCAAAGTTGAAGCTCCAGTTGCTGTGGAGCAGCATCTTGCAATTACACCTCCTGTTACTTTTGCAGTTAGTACTGGAAAGAAACAATCAGCACTAGGAGCGAAAAAATCTGGAGTTACCAAGTCAGGTGGCGGTTTGGGAGTTAGAAAGCTTACAACTAAGGTGCTGTATTGCTCTGCGAATATCTTTCTCATTTTTAATCAGAAATTCTTTTCTAAGAATAATCAGTCAGGCAGAACATGTTTAAGCCTGTCCTAACCATACAAAAACCCCTCAATAACCCAAACACAGGGAACATGGACGTTCCAATACAATTTAGTTAACATCTATAATAGGTTGATGTTTTTTAGAAGCTGTTGCTGATTGGAAGTGTGTCCGAATGGACCTTAGTAAGGTATCTGGATTCTAATTAATGCCAGTTTCCCTGCTTTTGATAACTCTGAGATGCAATCTGTCATCTTTCTGAACTTTTGACTCTATGATCGACTTGTTTCACTGATTTATTTGCTTTTTGTTATGTAGCCAAATGAAAACTTGTATGATCAGAAACCTATTGAGCTCCCACCCGAGCCTATCGTTCCAACTACTGCTGTTGCACAATCTACGTCGAAGACTTCACGCTTTACATATGCAGACGATCAATCAGTTTCTGCTGCAAATGGTTCTACATTTGGTCCTTCCAGCCATGGCCATGTGTCAGCACCTCTAGCTGCAGGGGATTTTTTCAGTGAATTTGGTAACAGTCTGGGAAGCAAGAAAAGGTTCCCTGAAAATCATACAAGGCCACAGGTAGGAGACGTATTTAAGAGGAAAAACAAGAGCCTTGGCCTTTTTTCTAGATATATGTAGTCTTGAAAAGAACCCGAAGATATGTTATGTACAAAGAGATGTTTACATTTTATCAAGAATTGTTGAATTTAGTGTCAAATGTGACATTTATTTGAACTACATTATTCTACCTAAAAAGAGTTACTTTTCAAATTTGCTATATTAGAGAACTTGCCACTGGCATTTTCTGGTCATGCTTTAGTCTTTTCTTTCTCATATTTTCTATGTGGACAACTGTTAAGGCATTGTCTTTTTGTAGCAAGGAGCTTGCTGCTAGTAGGACAATGCTTTAGACTTTGTGCATGGTTGTGTGTGCAGTCCTCATTTAGCTCTTAACTGATAGCCGTAGTGTGGCTTCTTAAGGCTGAGTTTATCCATGTTTTTAACAAACATGGTTTACGAAATTAACATGTTATATGTGAAGAGATTTTCAATTGCTGATCATTGTCAGTATAAGCAGCCATTTGACAGACTGTCTGGCCTTTCAGCAGATTGAGGAGAGTAATGAGGCACAAAAGAAGTTTGCTAATGCAAAATCAATATCATCCAGTCAGTTCTTTAATGAACAGAACAAAGCAGCTGATGGCGATGGTCAAGTACTCCTTAAAAAATTTGCGGTAATTTAAATGGCATCTATGTTTTCATGACCTTTAGGCAATGAAAATATATCTATGCACATGAACTTAGTGTGTTCTCTCCTCCCATTATGTTTTTATGTGATATTATTGGAGAAGAACAGCTTCTCTGGTATTGAATTCTTCTAGTAGCAATTATCCACAGCTAAGCATATTGACGTTTTGCACTATTGCAGAATTCATCATCCATATCAAGTGCCGACCTTTTTGATCGAGATGAAGGAGATTTCACTGCAGCAGATTTATCTGCAAGCCAGATAGTGTCTAAATTGTCAATGCAGGTATGCAAGTTTCATAATGAGGTGATGTCTAGATGCTAACTGTTCTCTATACCAAATTTGCAGTTGACGTGTGTGATCCTTTTCTAGATTTTGGTTTACAGTGTACTATAAGTACCTTTTAAAGCAAGGCTACAACAAATAAGTGCAGGCCATCATAAGGGCCTTAGGCAAGTTTTAAGTAAGGCAGACTCGAAAAGCCGTTCATTGAAGCCAATGCTCCTTCCATCTAGTGTTGACTAACATTAAAGCGCTAATTGACTTTCTTTTTAAGGCAGCATGGTGCTTTCTTCTGGAGTGTGTCATTGGAAAAAGTTTATGCATATAAGTGGCTCTTCCTAGCCTTTGTGATTTTGATATAGTAGGGGGCAGCTCAGTTTGTAACTTACACTGGCCTGCACATTTTTATAAAGTAGGTGCCAGCTCAGTCATGCCAATGGAGAGTCCATTTCAGCTATGTTTTTGAAGGAAATTTACTCGCTCTGTATGAAAGTATGGGCTGTTGCCACTCATCCCAGGGGATGAGTTTGACAGACACGAGCATGGTCGGTGTCATTGAATCCTCTCCTTCCATACAGTGCCTAAGTATTTCAATGTGCAATACTAGCTGTTATGTATATGCTTGCTAGTGCAAACTGTAAGCAATCTTTCTGAGGCTGAGAGGAATTATATTCTTCTGAGTCTTTCAGAGCTACATATAAACTTTCTATTAAAAAATGGGACTAACCTGCATGCAATATTGAGATTTTAAGATCTTATATTTGTGGACAAAAAAAACCTACATACAGATGGATAACTCTGAAGTTGTCTGGACATTTAATTCTGGCTCTTACACTTGTTAGCGAAGGAGATTACAGACGATTTTAAAGATGTCCTTAAATTAGATGAATAGACAGTAAGTAGGAACTTTTTCAAGCACGAATGCGATCTACAACCTTGAGTGACAATTGCATATTTTAGCTTGATATTTGCTCAAGGTTTACAAGAAAGCATTCAGTAGCCCATCACTATTTTCTGAAAGAAACTGACAGATACCATCTCTTAGTGAGCTTTGCTTTAATTACTATATTGAACGGTTCCGGAGGAAACCCTAAAATGGAAATAGTAGCTCACCACATGATGTGAAGGAAAAGGAAAAGGAAAAGCAGTGTGTGGATAACTGAAACAGAAAACTATATGGTTTACTATTCATCTAAAAGAACGTCCTATCAAGGCTATCATATAATGCTCAACCCAATGTTTCTAGCTTACTCCAACGTACTTTTAACAACAATCTTGCAGTAATGGGGGTATGTTTGGTCCGTGTAAGGGTGCTTTCAATATTTAGCCTTTCATTGTTAATTTCAAATTGCAATGTTCTTGCTGTTAGATTCTGAGACTTTGGCGTTTTGTGCAGATTCGTGAAATTTATTTTCTGAAATGATGGAGCATCCCTGGAGCATTCGAGCTCATTGTGTTCCAGTCATCTTGCCAATGTGAAGGCGTCCTTCCAGATAACTTCGACAACACTCTGATTTTCATAAGCCAGACACGTGAAAGTCTTAAAAGTGGTCTCATTTCAGCATATTTTGAAATTTGCAAATTTTTTTCCAAATTCAATAAGCGAATCTGCTGATCAGTGACATGCTATTTCGTATCATAGTATCCTTACCACGTATTGTTTAGCCTACTCAAGGGCATTGCCACATAATCTCAACATGGTCTGGTAGTGGAATTATTCTTGCCTTGATATCCGAAATCATCCATATTATTTTCGTATTATTTTGCCAATGTTGGATGCACCATTTTGCTGGCAGTAGAAAGGTACTACATAAGTGTAGACACTGATTTCATGTTATTTTGCCAATGTTGGATGTGCCATTGCGCTGGCAGCATGATAAGACATAAGTGTAGAAACTGAGCAGGTGAGCTCTATTTAGCTCTCTGTTGAAGTCTCACAAAAGGTTATGGCATACACGTTCTATTCTGGATATTAATACCTCAAAAGTACCATTTGAATCTTCCAGATTCAGTTTTTCATCCATCAGATTCATGATGTGTGGTGCTTATGAAAGTATTGACAGAACTACAATGGTTTTGGCAAAAGCTAGATGCAATGTAGTATTTGATATGTGTAGCCACGAAATGTATTCATTTGCTTCATAAAGAACCCGAATAATCTGCTTTAGGTAATCTTTGATGCCAACATTGACCTGGTGCCAGAAAACTTCGTGTGATAGTACAGAAAACTGAGTGTACTATCTACACATCAATCTGATTTGGTGAGTGTGCAGCTGAACGCTGATTGTTTTGTCATTTGAAAAGTCAATTTAGGTTACAAGGCTCCAGATGAAACTAGTAAGCAGTGAAACATTCCTTACTATGACCAGTTCTGAAGATGTAAAGTTCTGCACAAATTAATTGAACGAGAATGAAAATTCATTTCAAGGTAGGAAAACCCCCTTTCCGTTCAAAGTGTCTATAACTTTTGCTTTTGGTGGAGACATAATAAGACTCTACAAGTCTTGTTCTTTATTAGTGATTCATATTCATCCTCCATTGCTTTATGCCATTTGTTTGCATTAGATCTGGCAAGGGCCTCAGATGCTGTAGTAGGTTTGTCATAAGAAGTACATGCTTGTGTAATGTATCGATCAGGTTCTTGCCTTGGTCGAGTGGACTTTTTAGGTGTAGTGATATGTTGCTGTAGAGGTGGATCCTCCTATTGCATAGGGTTCTACATAAAGGTGTGAGTTGAGAAAAGTACTCCCTTCTACCCGACATGTGGGAGCTAGCCCCACTATCTATCCACCAAGGATCTCCACCTTTGATATTTGATGATGAAAAAGTTGACATCATGAGTGAGTCCTCATGATAACTCTCTTCCTCCTCTTGTCCAATGTTGGCTTGACTTTGAGCTTGCTTCGTATACATTTCAAACAAAGCGTTTTTTTTCAAAAGATAGGCACTTATGGATGCCATCTTCAATGATAGGGAGATAGATTCAATGAAACAAGATAGATTGTACAAGATATGATCACTACTAGCTATCCCACTCTCTTTGGGACTTGAGATGAATCACTCTCATTTTTCAGCAAGATATAAGATGATCTTGAGCTTGATCTATCTTCAAGATCCAAACCTAGCTCAATTTATTATATAGATTTGATCAATAGTAGTCTCCTCTTTGATCTCAACTTCACAAGAAGGGTGAATCCACCTATACTGAACCAAAAGCACTTTATAACACACAAATGTATAACAAATAAAGCCTTTTAAATTCAGGTTGAATCACATTGACATATCCACTCACAAACCTATCTAAAATTGAGTAGAATAGAAACACAATTTTCGCTAGTTTTGCATTTGTAGATGAAGAAAGCATCAAAACACTTGATCTGAACCTAAAAGGTGTATTTTAGGACCTTAAGAAAGCCTAAGAACGACCTAATTAAGCTCTCAAATTGATGATCCAAGTTTCTAAAGAGTGGTGGCATTCAAATCCTTATGAAAATCTCTACTATGAGACATGTACTCCAAGATTCAACTCATAAGAACTTTCTAATTTGGTTTGGTTGAATGGAAATGCCTCAATCTCGGTTCTGCAGCTATAACTCAGCAAAACAAGTTCCATTTGATCTATTCTCACTCAAATGAAACCAAATTTGGAGGTACAATCACTAGATTAGCAGCTAGTAGCAAGGACAAAGCCAATACTACTCAAATCTAGGATCTAATCTTGAGAAAATAAAATCTAAAGCTCACTTTTGATTAGGCTTTGATACCATGACAAAATTTTACAGCAAATTCAATTCCAATCAATCCTAAAAGTGATGGAGAATGCACAAATCAAAGATTTAGATCCAAATTATAAGCTAGAATCAAGACTAGTTACCAAAACTAGCTAATTTGGCATTTAACTCCACAATAGGCACATACATTTGATCAAATACACTAAAGTAAAGTACAGCAAGCTTCTCAGACCTGTAAACAGCTTCAGTACCTTCCAAAGCAAGTAATTAATGCATAAAATCACTCACATCCAATAGTTAGAACTCGCCACCAAAATACAATGTTGATAGAAGTGGAAAAACTTGATTGTTTTTCATATTTAGATGGAGATCTCATCATACATTTATACATATCAAGCTGGGATCTGAACATTTTAGGGCATCTTTGTACTTATCATAACCTAACCCTAACATCTAACCTAATAGGCCATTGGATCCACCCTTATATGGGGTCAAGATTTCAAGATCCAAAAACAATGTAAAACATGCTATTTTTAGCTCCTAGAATTTCTCTAGCTTATCTAAGCACACTTTGGCCTCATTTTAAAGATGCTATCACAATGTAATATGAGGAATGAAGTCTTTCGAAAGCATTCTATGTGATTTGGCACGTGTGACATCTATTTACATGGCCTTCTTGCCAATTACAATGCATGTGACCAAAAATGGTCAAGCTAGAATTGTGAAATTTCAACAGACTTCAGTCCAAGTTTCATGCTACATATTTTACCAATGTAATAACCCTTTCCCTATTAACTTGTGTTTGGTTTGAGGGTTTCAAAATTTTATTTGGTGTATGGTCTAAAATTCGTCTTCAATTTTATTTTACCCTCGTCCAAGTATGAAAAATATATTAGGCTCATGTGCATATTTTGTCATGTAATGTACAAAGTACATTGCTAGTACACTAAAAAAACAAATACACAAAATCAGCCATTGTGTGGTGTATGCTATTATTAATGATATACTAAACTGTAATAGCACACAAACTACTAAATTGGCATTCGGCTGACAATTTTTGTGCAGTCATGATGTTGATATGGATAAGAAGATCTCATCTTTTAAAACACAAGCATATTCACATTGGAAGCAATCTCTTGATGTTGATGTTACTTGTTTCTTTTGTGTCATCAACACTTTCATGATATTCCTTTTCTCAGTATACTTAGCACATTGTGATCAAGACAAAGAAATTATACATAAAAGAAGACATAAACTACACTAATATAATGTCACCCTCTCTTTATGCTTTCACAAAACATGGTACCACCCAAAAGATAATTGAGAAAAATTAAGGCATTGCCTTATTAAATCATAGACTTTTCCCTACGTTTGTGGCAATAACATTCTTGAGGAAAAATTGTTTAGCATGGTTCTAACTGATGCGACAAAGGGACTAAGTTGCAAAGCCTTTCTAATCCATTACATTCTACTAAGACAACAAAATAACAACATACAAATATCATAAATAACACTCATATATGCCTAACAACATGAGTGACATGTATCCAAGAGCAACATATATGCTAAGATGCAATATGTGAATGCACCCATGAAGGAAATTGATGCATATCTAGATAGAGTAACAATTTATTAAGCATGTTACCAGAAACTGTACCACTTTCAAATGAGAAGATGAGTAAGGAAGAGCTATTATCAAATAAAAATTTTGGTTGATGCTTGCGAGATTTATCTGATGATAATAAAACCACACACATGGTAGGATGACAAGTCACATGTGCAAATAGAGTTAGAAGATATCGAAAAGGAGTAGAATGAAGTGAGTGAACTGAAAATTTTGGAACTCCTAATAACGATGCTCAAGAAGAAAAAAGTTAGTTACAAGTTTGAGTTCCACACATCAAGGACTAGGTTGGACATTTTCAACTAGGTCCCACTCTTGTACTTCTGATTGTGACCTTGAAGATGATATCTACTCCTACATGGGAATGTAAAAATTACAGCAAATAAGGATCCTAAAACACTTGAAATGATGAGGGAAACAATAGATTATGATTTCATAAGATTAGCACAAGTTGAACCATCAAAATCCATCAAAAATCTATGCTTGAACCTCACTAAATGGCCCAAATCCTTGAAGAAGGCTTCACACGTGTGAAAGTACGGCCTCCCACAGTCTGAGTACTGTACACCAGACCTACATTCAATCCTATAATCATTAGTAATCACAAGTACTCAAACAATTATGAACATAGAGAGCAATTGCACCATTATGAGAGAAAAAACATGAAATTGCTTGATTGATTTTGGTGAGATATCATCACCTATATATACATGATCCATCACGGTTTTGGGCAGGTATGAGTAGCCCTAAACCTATCCCTAATGCTAATTTTGGTGGATCTTTCATCCCTACCAAGTTAGGGTTGGAATCTTGGAGATCCCTCAACAATGCAAAAATTACCAAAAATAGCTCCTATTTTTTCTCCCTTGTATCTAAGCATAATTTGGACTCATTCCAAAGGTTCTAACACTTAGGTCTACTTGAGAACATCCTTATGAATGGAATCCTATGCTATTTGGCACATGTGACAAGCCACATCATGACCATCTAACTATTTACAAGTCATATGACCAAAACTAGTCAAGCTAGAATTGTGAGTTTCTAACACTCCTCCTCACTATCTAGCTTGGTTCAATCATTGCTTTACTAATCACTCCAAGTGATGATCTGAACTTCATAAAAGGTGTATTTTAAAGTGGTTTAGTAAGTAGATCAGCTACACATTCATTGCTTGGAACATGCTCCAAAGCAATCTCCTTGGCTTGCACCATTTCTCTCACAAAGTGATGGCATATCTCAATGTGCTTAGATCTTGCATGGAAGATTGGGTTAGATGCAAGGTGTTGGGCTGATATATTGTCATTGTAGATGATTGGTGCCTCCTCTGAATCCATGATCTTTAGTTCCACCAATAATCTCTTGATCCAAAGTACCTCTTTTGTAGTGGTTGTCAAAGCTTTGTACTCGGCCTCGGTTGAAGATAGAGATATAGTTTCTTGCTTTTTTGAAAGCCATGAAACCACACCTTCTCCTATGAAAATTGAATAGGCACTTGTTGATTTCCTTGTCTTCCTTCCCAATAGACCTTGGTAGGCCTAAAGCATACTCCTCCTTGATCATAGCCTCCATGGAACCCGAGTTGACATGTCCAAGTAAAGGTAGATATTTTGCTCTTCTCGGCCAACATGACAACATTAGTATCCACAAATGCATCCAGCTTATAAAGTTTGCCAAGTCTAGTGCCCTTAGCCACTATCTCACCCTTCTTCTTGATGAAACATTCATTTGAAGCAAAGTCAACATTGAAACCATTGTCTACCATTTGGCCAACACTTAGTAGATTCTTTGTTATTGTAGGAATGTACAAAACACCTTCTATGTTGATCTTTTTGGAAGATCCTAAGCAAAGGGGAATGCTACCAACTCCTTCAATCTTACAAGCTTCATCATTTGCTGTATAGATAGACTTTATAGGTCCATCATAAGATAAGAGAGAAGAGAAAAACTCCCTTTTACTAGTCATGTGTGAACTAGCACCCGAGTCAATCCACCAAGGATCTTCTCCTTTGAAGCTTGTTGAAGAAAATATGGACATCATGAGAGAGTCCTCATGTGAACTCTCCTCCTCCTCCTCTTTGCTCATGTTGGCTTGGCTTTGATCTTGCTTCCTCCTAAAGCATTCTGAGGCGTAATGCCCCATCTTGCTACAATAGTAGCACTTCACCTTTGATTTGTCCTTCTTGACTTTGGTGGTTGATGGAGATGCCTTTGAGGGTCCTTCTTGATCCTCAAGCTTTGTAGACTTCTTGAATGTTGATCCTTTGCCTTTGGACTTGCCTTTGCCTTTGGTGAAGAGAGCTTGGTCATCTCCACCTTGGATGGAAAGCCTATCCATCCTCTCTTGCATTTGGCTCCTTCTTGATTCCTCGGCCATGAGTGTGCCTTGGAGTTCTTCAAGTATGGGTAGCTTACCCATAATTGCATATCCTTGAACCAAATTGTCAAATTCAAAGCTTAGTCCATTCAATATGAGTTGAACAAGCTCTTCATCCTTGATAGGGTCACCTATAAAGGCTAGCTCTTTGTTCAATTCCTTTACTCTTAGGACAAAAGTATGTGCACTCTCTCCTTTCTTTTGATAGCTTCTATAGATTTGATTCTTCAAAGCTATTATTCTAGTTTGGTTCTTGGATTCATAGACCTTTTGCAAAGTCTCCCAAGCATCTTGAGCTGAAGTGCAATCTCCTACCTCTCTTAAGAGTTCATTTGCAACATTCATTTTTATGCAATGTAGTGCAACATTGCACCTCTTGATGTATTTGGCTTTTTCTTGAGGATGAATAGGTTCACCCTCCTTACCATTTACAATTTCCATCAGATCTTGCATGATCATGATAGATTCCATTCTAACTTTCCATATGGAATAGTTAGTTTTGTTGAGCCTTTCATTAGTATCCAAAAGATATGCATTTATAGATGCCATCTAGTCTCCTAATCAAGGACTTGACACAAATGAAGGTTACTTCTATTGATTTGATTGAAGGTCTATCTTATCCCACTTCTTACGGACCTGAAAAGATCAGTAATAGACTTCCTATAAAGATCTAAGAATGATCTCTAACAAAATCAAATCATAGAATACTAGAAACAATGCACTTGCTTGATTGAAGTAGACAATACTAGTAGAATTGCCCCTCTTTCTATAAAGAACATTAAAGCTTCCAAATGATCTGATCAAGAGTGAATTTCAGCAACCTAATATACTTCCAAAATCACTTGTAAAAGATCTAAATGGAACTTAATGAGGATGCAACACAATCTACTATCCAATCACAAGCAAAAAATGATCAAAATTGATGAAAAATTGATCTAATTTGGTGCATAAGTCAAGCAATGGTTGGACTGAACCTAATTTAGGAGGTGTCTACTACACCTTAGAACAGCCTTGAAGAGTCCCCAAAACTCTGATCTTTCCTCTCCTTGAATGCTAGAAAGCCTCCTCTATGAAATCACCTCCAAAACTCACTTAGAAATCAATGCTTGGAGCAAGCAAAACTTGCTATCTTGGTAATGTGAATTGAATTCAACTTTGCCTCTGGTTTTAGACACCTAAACACCTGCAAATGAAGTCACACAACACCAATCTCCAATGTATTTAACTCACTTTGAGTTCCAGAATCAATACTAGATGCTAAGATCCAATCTACACAAGATTTAGATCAAAAATTGTGATCAAATTGAATGAAAACCAAGGATTTAACTCATTTCAACCTTTAGGCTCTGATACCATGTAAAAATTACAGCAAATAAGGATCCTAAAACACTTGAAATGATGAGGGAAACAATAGATTATGATTTCATAAGATTAGCACAAGTTGAACCATCAAAATCCATCAAAAATCTATGCTTGAACCTCACTAAATGGCCCAAATCCTTGAAGAAGGCTTCACACGTGTGAAAGTACGGCCTCCCACAGTCTGAGTACTGTACACCAGACCTACATTCAATCCTATAATCATTAGTAATCACAAGTACTCAAACAATTATGAACATAGAGAGCAATTGCACCATTATGAGAGAAAAAACATGAAATTGCTTGATTGATTTTGGTGAGATATCATCACCTATATATACATGATCCATCACGGTTTTGGGCAGGTATGAGTAGCCCTAAACCTATCCCTAATGCTAATTTTGGTGGATCTTTCATCCCTACCAAGTTAGGGTTGGAATCTTGGAGATCCCTCAACAATGCAAAAACTACCAAAAATAGCCCCTATTTTTTCTCCCTTGTATCTAAGCATAATTTGGACTCATTCCAAAGGTTCCAACACTTAGGTCTACTTGAGAAATGCTATTTGGCACGTGTGACAAGCCACATCATGACCATCTAACTATTTACAAGTCATATGACCAAAACTAGTCAAGCTAGAATTGTGAATTTTTAACAGGGAATTATATAATTAGGACTAGACAACTTTGAGAAAGCATTCATGATATTTAATGTTTCAAAGACATGGTTCAGATTTGTACTATATTATTGCATGCAACAAAACAAGGACACTGCTTCAAAAGCTCAGCTATTCGAGAAATTTTGAGCTAAAGCAATATCTACAACTTGCTATTTGTAGAATTATTCAGCACAAAAGCAATGAACTCCAAAACACCATTCAAAGCTTATTATGGATACAAGCCAAGGCTGAAGCATTTGAAAGTGTTTGGATGATTATGCTTTGTGCAAAAACCTAGACAATATCAGTTTCAAATGTATATTCGTTAGCTACTCAATATATCATAAAGCTTACAGAATTTACGATGTATCTATTGGTAAAGTTCCAGTCAGCAGAAATAGTCTTTCTTGAAGCCAGATTCTATGATTTCAAGCAAAAACAAGTAATGCAGGAGTATGTCTCAACTACACCACTGATTTATTTCAAAATTGAACATGTTTACAACAAATGATCATGAATGTAAAGTTGAAGGTGTGGGATCCATTCCCTTATGCTTAGGATCTTCCAAGAAGACTAAGGTAGATGGTGTTCTCTTCATTCCTAGCATCACTAAGAATTTGCTTAGTGTTGGTCAACTTTTAGATCATGGTTTCATTGTGGAGTTCTCTACTAATATATGCAACATCAAGAAGAATGGGATGATCATAGCAAGAGGAAGAAGGTTTGGGAGGTTGTTTAAGCTTGATGCTTTTGTTGATCCTAACCAATTTGTGATAGTAGCCAAGGAGGACAAGATGACCACAAATGATGTGTCGCACAAGAGGCTTGGTCACATCAACACCAAGTCTATGGAAGTCATGTGCAAGGAGGAGCTTGCTCTAGGCCTTCCAAGATCCATGGAAAAGGAGGAAAAAGTTTGTGAAGCATGTGCTTTGACTAAAGCACATAGGTTGCCTTTCTCTAACACTATCACTAAGACTACTCACCCTCTGAATTAGTTGATTCATTTGGATGTACATTCTCCCAGCACAAAGAGCAACGATAGAGCCACAATGTTTGTAATATTGAATGATGAATCCTCTAAGAATCATATTGGCAAAGATATGGTTGAGATCAAGGAGGAGCTTAATGAAGAGGAGGAGCAAAATTCGAGAGCTTCAACTATTCCAAGGAGAGCCACAAGAGCAAAGATGGAGCTATCAATGCTCATTTTTGTGGACAAGGAAAGGCAAGTTGGAAAGGGAGTACATTTTGTGCTTCTTTGCTGATTTTTGTAATGAAGTCCCTTTGAATTCTAAAGTATGGAATGAAAGGTGGTTGTCATATCTACTTACTCTTGAGTGTGCTAGAAGTAAACATGGCATTTTCAATCATAAGTTGAAAGATTTTGACTTCATTTTCAAAGAGGCATATTGTGAACCTTGTATGAGAGTAAGTGAATCATCCTTGAAGGACACTTATATCCATACAAGAGTATTTGGCCTCATTAGTTTCAAGTTCAACAAGTATGTAATGCAAATTGCTGGTGGTAAGCAATTGTGGACTAGTCAAATGTGGACTAGTTTGGTATAAATAATCTTGGTGATTGTTTTGTTGAATTGAAATATCATATTGAGAAGGAGAACATTCAGGTTTGGAGACTTGAAAACAAAGTCCTTTAGAGTCTTGAAGAAGATCATGGTTTGGATCCATGTTTTCATCATCAATACCAAGAGGGAGTGAGCATGATGGAGAAAAAAGACATCAAGGAGGAACCCGAGAAGGAGCACTTGACTCAGGGCAAAAGAGACCTGAATCTATATCAATATGAAGGTTTGGGTAAAGAGAAAGGAGCAGCAAGGAATTTTATCCATATCTCCCTTTACTCAACTTATTTTGTGCTTGATAAAAACATGTCATGTATTTGACAAAGTCCTTTGATGATGCTAGTATGAACATTGTTTTTCATCCTATATCTTATGATGATGAAATAGTGATCATTACTACTTTGATTGAAGTTTCAAATATGTATTCAAAGGCCTCATCTTGTGATCCATTCACTCTTGAATTTCCAAGGAACGAAGACCTTCATTGGAAGGATGCCAAGTTGGAGTTCATTGTTTTGGTGGATAAAGTCAAGATGGTGATATCTCAAGCTTTGGTTGTATGTGCTTCATACAAAAGTTGGATTGGAAAACTGCTGTTTTTCATGTTTATATTGAGGAGGAGACTCACATTTTGTAGCCCAAGGTAATTATTCAACAACCTACCAAAGACAAAGCTTGGATCTTGAAGACAACCTTTATGGAGCTCTTCTCACTACATTTGACAACTTGGAGCTCAAATTATGTTCTTATTGTAATGAGTGATCATACTCACTACATACACAAAGAACATGTTAAGTATGTTGTTTTTATGCATGTAATTATTATGGATCCAGGATAGTCTCATCAAGCTAAATTGTGAGGAGTGTTGAAATTTCACAAATTCTAGCTTGACCATTTTTGGTCACATGCATTGTAATTGGCAAGAAGGCCATGTAAATAGATGCCACACGTGCCAAATCACATAGGATGCTTTCCAAAGACTTCATTCCTGAAATTACATTGTGATAACATCTTTGAAATGAGGCCAAAGTGTGCTTAGATAAGCTAGAGAAATTCTAGGAGCTAAAAATAGCATGTTTTACATTGTTTTTGGATATTGAGATCTTGACCGCATATTAGGGTGGATCCACTGACCTATTAGGTTAGATGTTAGGGTTAGGTTATGATAAGTACAGAGATGCCCTAAAACGTTCAGATCCAAGCTTGATATGTATAAATGTATGATGGGATCTCCATCCAAATATGAAAAAATATCGAGTTTTTCCACTTCTATCAACATTGTATTTTGGTGACGAGTTCTAGCTATTGGATGTGAGTGATTTTCTGCATTAATTACTTGCTTTGGAAGGTACTGAAGTTAATTACAGTTCTGAGAAGCTTGCTGTACTTTACTTTAGTGCATTTGATCAAATCTATGTGCCTATCGTGGAGTTAAATGCCAAATTAGCTAGTTTTGGTAACTAGTCTTGATTCTAGCTCATAGTTTGGATCTAGATCTTTGATTTATGCATTCTCCATCACTTTTAGGCTTGATTGGGATTGAATTTGCTGTAAA
This sequence comes from Diphasiastrum complanatum, assembly GCA_029204225.1. Classification (NCBI taxonomy): domain Eukaryota; kingdom Viridiplantae; phylum Streptophyta; class Lycopodiopsida; order Lycopodiales; family Lycopodiaceae; genus Diphasiastrum; species Diphasiastrum complanatum. The sequence continues at coordinate 19,248 of MU834798.1, forward strand.
ATTTTGTCAAAGTCAAATTAAGTTAATCGTGATCACGAACTTTGATAGGTGGTTTTTCAAGGTGAAAAAGCAAAGGGAAAAATTGCCTATGAAAGAATTTGTGTTTGTGCACAAAGTGAACCATACCTCCAAGTAGCGTATGTGAAACTTCAAGATAAAACTCCTGAAATCACCCAAATGCAAGATCCATGCAACAAGAATCTTCCTATGGAGTAAAGGAAGCGAGAATCTATTCAATTTGCAATTGGGAAAAGGTCACCATACATCTTTTGGTTTTTAATTGAAGAAATTTTCTGAAGATTCAAAAAATTCATGTTCAGCTTCGACAATTATTCATTTTTTTGAATTCCTTATGGCTTGGGCGACACGTCTTTGGGCATTCAAAAATTAAAAAAAACAAGACGAGTGATTGGGCATGCGTCGGGCCCAAACTGATGCATGCTCCTTAGATATGAGGGCTCAGGTCCTTGGTGTTGTGAACATGCACATCTACTCAATCTGATTCTTCGTGACAATTTTCAAGAGCACATTCTTCCTCATCAGTTTGGTTTTGCTACTCCTAAAGGTTTTGACATAGTCATACATGCTTTGTGTGCTATTTTGGATCTTCATCCAGATTGGGTTGTCTTTCAAATGATGTTTCAAACACTTTTAATTCTGTTTCTCGAGGGGCTATTTTCCAAGAATTTCGTGTAGCTCAAGATCCATTTGCGCAACTCATTCTGTTGTTCGGTCTTAATTTTCCATGGACGCGCGTGCCTTTATATTTTAGTCATGCTCCTCACTCAGGTGATGCTTCACTTATTCCTTCTGTTGATGGTAGTAGGCAACCTGACCCTTTGGGTGGTCCTCTTTTTGCTTTGGTGCATTTTCGTGCATTACAAGCTTCTTCTATTGCTTTTCCATCCTGTTTGTTCCCTCGTTTGCTGATGACCCTCATATTGTGGGACCTATTAACGATGTCATTCCAGCTTTCCTTCTTTTCTCTCAACAATTCTTAGCTTTGGGTCTTAGTGTGAATCCCTCTAAGTGCGTGGCTTGGTGTCCTCAGGGCCTTCTTGCAGAGTTCACTTTACATGCAAGTTTGAATACCCCAATTGATGGGATCGGGCACTTGGTATTTCTATAAGTACTCTTGACTTTGTTCATAGGATGCAAATGGGTGTTCAGGATCAAATACAATACTGATGGATCCGTCAACAAATTCAAAGCAAGACTTTGTGCCAAAAGATATTCTCAAGTTAAAGGTCTTGATTATGAAGACACTTTTGCACTTGTTGCAAAAATGGTAACTATTAGAATTCTCATCTCACTTGCATGTTATCACAATTGGAGGATGTTTCAATTAGATGTATCTAATGCTTTCCCCAACTCACTGATTATCTAAAATAGTAAGTCGGACTGACTTTGGCGAAGGTTTAGGCGAAGGTTCTTCTCAGAGAACTGATATTTTTGCAGAAAGGTATAATTTTTTCACAAAAGGTTTCCAAGAACTAGATGAACAGTGACTTTTGCTTTTTATTTTTGGTATTAATTTTCGCTGACTCCACAGTAGATAGATTTGAATCACACCTATGTGCAGTAAATCGTACAAAGGTTCTTTTTCTGTACAAAATTGATAAGTATTTTAGGGATTCTCATTGCATGAAAATAGCTTCTTTACAAACTCTATGCGTCAAATGCGCATTATATTTCCAACTCCGCTCATCACTAATCTGATCATCAACACATTGAATTGGCTATCCTTCTCTGAATTGCCCGATTCCAATCCACTGACTGATCTCTAGCTGTTCGTTCTCTCCAGAGTGCTCCTCTCTCATCAGCTCACTCTCATCAATTCATGAACCTCTCCAGGATGAATATGGATGATACCCTCTGCTCAGGCTATGGGGCCACACATGCTAGACGTTTGGCCCAGCCCAACTGGGGGGGGGGGGGGGGCACATGGGGCCGGTGCCCGGGTCCTGCCCGAATGGATGGGTGCCCAAGAAAAACCTGCCACAGGCGCCGATGTCTTGCGGGCACTTTTTCTTGGGCACCTGCACCCACGCCGCAAGGACACGCGGGCTCTTAGGCATCCTTGTGGGCGTCACGGGCAGCCTCCCGCATGTCCCGGGCAGCAACACATCAAATGCGCATTATATTTCCAACTCCGCTCATCACTAATCTGATCATCAACACATTGAATTGGCTATCCTTCTCTGAATTGCCCGATTCCAATCCACTGATTCATCTCTAGCTATATTTCCAACTCCGCTCATCACTAATATGATCATCAACACATTGAATTGGCTATTCCTTCTCTGAATTGCCCGATTCCAATCCACTGATTCATCTCTAGCTGTTCGTTCTCTCCAGAGTGCTCCTCTCTCGTCAACTCACTCTCATCAATTCATGAACCTCTCCAGGATGAATATGGATGAAACCCTCTGGCTGAGGCTATGGGGCCACACGTGCTAGACGTTTGGCCCAGCCCAATTGGGGTGGAGGGGGGGGGCGGGGGCACATAGGGCCCGCATGTCCCAGGCAACAACACATCAAATGCGCATTATATTTCCAACTCCGCTCATCACTAATCTAACTCCGCTCATCACTAATCTGATCATCAACACATTGAATTGGCTATCTAGCTATATTTCCAACTCCGCTCATCACTAATCTGATCATCAACACATTGAATTGGCTATTCCTTCTCTGAATTGCCTGATTCCAATCCACTGATTCATCTCTCTAGCTGTTCGTTCTCTCCAGAGTGCTCCTCTCTCGTCAACTCACTCTCATCAATTCATGAACCTCTCCGGGATGAATATGGATGAAACCCTCTGGCTGAGGCTATGGGGCCACACGTGCTAGACATTTGGCCCAGCCCAATTGGGGTGGAGGGGGGGGCGGGGGCACATAGGGCCGGTACCTGGGTCCTGCCCGAATGGATGGGTGCCCGAGAAAAACCTGCCGCAGGCGCCGATGTCTTGCGGGCACTTTTTCTTGGGCAACCGCACCCGCACGGAGGGACACGCGGGCTCTTAGGCAGCCTTGTGGGCGTCACGGGCAGCCTCCCGCATGTCCCGGGCAGCAAAACCTCGCACGCCCGGGCAGGCACATTTCGGGGTCCTGGCACCGGTGATGGTCCCAGGCCCTTGCGGACCGGTCACTGGTGACCTGCATCTTTGGCAGCCACCTGCAACGTACAGGGTATAGAGGGGCCCGCATGCCGGACACCAACGTCCTTTTTTCCAGGGCACCGGGTACCGGCACCGACACCCTTTTTCCGGGCACCCATGCTCACGGAAGAGAGTGGGCAGGTTTCCACTTTTATGGATTACTAGAATATTCCCAGAAATGATTATGGGATATTGTTGCGGTTGCCCGGTGACGTGACGCTCCAGGCAACCATTTAAAAACAAAAAAACGTGTGGCTCACAGGATGCCGGGGCCCTTTGGCCCCGTGCTTCTTAGATTCGAGGGACCCACTCACTGCAGCAAGGTTGGGTTTAACACCATCCTGCAGAGGCAAGAAGGTACAAGGTTGGTAAAGTTTCAAGGCGTTGCTTTAAAATTTCAAGTCTTTTATTGCCACTATAGAAATTCATCTTCTGGCTTTTTAGAAGCAATCATTAAATCCCACTTTAACCATTCAAATTACCAATTTTGCTAGTATACAAAATGAGTGTCACCAGAATCTTGAGGTTCAGTATTCTTGTGGGTTCTTTAATATAATGTCAACCCAGATCTGGATATATATGCTACAACATGGTTGCTCCAACAAAGAATGTAAGGAGCAACTCCAGAACAATTTTTCAAGAGCTAGATAACATGGTTTCATGGAAGATGAAACATGAGACCAAGTTTCTACATCAGTGTAAAGTATCCTCTAGCCGAGGATCTTTCCCGAGTGAACTATGATTTACACCGTAGAACAAGTATATCAGTGTTCCAACAGCTAGCCAGATAGAGACCCTCATCCAAGTCAAGCTCCTGCAGAGAAATAATGGAACAATCAGAAAGATTGTAGAACATCACAAAAGTTCCTATGGAATGATTTAAAAGCATAATCTCTAAATTCCTAGTGTTGGAATAATTGAAAAGTATAAGCTCTAAATTCTAAAACACATGAGCATGTTTATCAAGTCAAATGCACAAAACTGCTATCTACTAATCAAGTCACAAAAGTTGGATTAAGAGTAGCATATAAAAGTCTAGACTATTGAATCCTGTCATGAGACAAACTTTTGTCGATTTGAAATCTCACGCAAAAGTTTAACCAAGGTAACAACCATGTTCAAGCTTTCTACGTCAAAGTGAGCTAGCCTAAAAAACTGTATCCATTCACGTGGGTACATATCTTGTTTGTTGTCAAACACTCTCTATGGTTAGTTCTAAGAGCAATCAATGCTGTTGTAACATTAATGGGTTGGGGACATTTGCTAGAAATACAATGGTTCCACAACCTATCAAGCAAATTTAATAAAGTCTGGAGGTTAGGAGCTGTACTCCAAGTTGACAAGCAAATAGACGTTGATCATGATGCTTATAATTGGGAGTATGGGTACAAACGGGCATAGAAATCCTGCATACAAGAAAAGTAGAAAATGAATTAGTCATGACATATTTAACTTGTATACATCAAGGCTACCACCAAAGAGCTTGAATGGGAAAGATTGTGTTTCACAGATTTCTGTGAATACAATGCAAATTGCCTCACCAGCGAACAATAATAATAACCATAATGAAAATTCAAAAAGCGTTGATGAAAGAACACACATCAAGACTGTCATTTCTTTATTTGATTCACAAAGATAAGAAAAGCTGTGTGCTGTGTATTTCCCACCTCCTGAGTGACCAAATTTATGGCGGGCTTCATCTTGTGGAATCAAAAGCAGAATAAAAGTTCCACCGCCTAGGGGAATTCCTCCAATTATTCCCATTGCCCATCGAACCCCTCTGCTTTCGAAAAAAAAATTTCGTGTGTTTTTAGGCACAAGCTTGAATTATCAGAGATCTTAAAGCGACTCAAAAAGCTTAAACTTCAAAATATACGAGATGTTTTATTAAAAGCAATGAAATGATAAAAATTCATCAATTGTTATAAAATTAAAATGGTGCTGAGCAACAACGAAGCTAACGGCGCTATTTTAAAGAGTTAACTATTTGACGAAGAAACACAAAACTAAAAGCATGAAAGCGAGAGCCAAGAGCGAAGATCTTTGAGCTATCCTAACAATTAACCTTGGTATAAATGTTGATGAAGTCGAAAGGCTAACTAGTAAAACTCCAACGCATATGCAGAAAATGCCCAGAACTGCAGCAGAACGTCTATCTTGATCTTGGAGCTTCTCTGCATGCAAAAGGTTCAAAAGTTCAGGTTAATCTCCGTTAAGTGACAACTGTCTGTAAGGAGCAATGAATTTCCAGGAGAAAGTGAGGGTGCAAATAAAGACATCATATGAGGCACAAGTTGCAGTACATCTATGGTGGACGTATGGCAAAAGCTAGAAGTTTACATCACAATGCAATCTAGCCAAACTTGTGATTTGGACAATAGCCTCATGCATGAGCGACTTAACCAAGCAGACAGCTTCCACCATATCTCTGTCTGCTGGATATGTGTTAGGCAGAACCCACATGCACAACATTCTCTCTTTTTGAAACAATTACTCTAATTCATGTCAAGTGGTACAGAACTGCCGACAGTAAATTCTGGACGGAATGAGATTATAATAAAACACACGTACCCAACTCTGCTGAATCTTTTGTAAGCAAAGGACTATGGACAGTAGTTGCCCTTTGCACTTTTTCCTGTTTTGGAACCATTGTTCCATGCTTTGAACAAGTGCAGGTTTCTGACTTAGAGTTGTTCTTTGGAGCTGTTTGGGTTGGGGGTGATGGACGTGGTATTGGATCTGGGACATGAATCACTAAAATAGAAGAATCACTTGGCGGCACATATCGCACGATGAGAACTGATATCCCAACAATTGTGAAGGCAAATAAGGTTCCAACACTGACCTGTAGTGCAACGACGATATGATGCCAGCAATCAGAATCAGTTCCTCCCACATACTTATGTTAACACAGACAATGGCCTTTCACATTACATTAGAACAGTATTGTGGGATTGATTAGTTATATGGAGAGTCTAATTTAAATAAAGGGAAACTTTACTTTCAAATTCTTTGCAATGCGCCCATTTTGCATGCAAATTGATCAAGCCTCGGATCATCACATACAGAATTTCATGTGAAGACTGCCGTTATCGTTGTAAGGTGGACCTTCATTTCCAAGGCATTTCATTGAAAAATTTCTCTACCAAAAATATTGCTGATTGGACAGGATCCATTTTCTGAAATTAGCTCAAAATCATCCTATTGTATTTCCATTCTTGGCACGCAAGTCTTGTTCTGAGTTGAGCCTGGAAGTGAAATTCTAGATAGTTGACCACAAGTGGACAATTCAACAGATTTCTGCGAGCATAAAGCAGGTAGGTTACCTACAAATGATACATAAAACTCTTGACTCATGCTACACTCGAAGTCATCTTACCATTCCAGACAATTGATCCACGTCCATCGTTAATGCTAGTACAGCTGCAGCTGCTCCAGTAGCCACAGTGCTATATACGGGTATTGAAGTGGCTGGATTCAATTTACTGAATAATGGTGGAAGCAAGCCATCCCTGGCCATAGCCATCAAAATTCTAGGCTGCACAGCCAACGCAGCAACCCCATTGCAAATGAATCGTTTTTTCAATCCAAAAGAAAATGCTTGTTTACTTCAAACAACAATAAAGAACATAAATAATTTCGAAATATGTTAAACTTCAAGCTTAGAAACGTGTCCACATGGAGATGATTAAAGGAACTGTTTTGAATTGTCCTTAGCCCCTTAGTGCAAAGAACAAAGCAGAGGTCCATTAAAGAAGAAGGATATGATTATCATCATAGCTATGAATGCTATTTATAAAGCACTTGAATGATCATAGGAATGATAGCTATAGTCTAGACCAATGAGCTTCAATGAAACTATTCTCTTTTCAATATTTACAATTCTTTCAAGTTTTAGTTCTGCTGCTCAAATAAAAAAACTATTGCCATGTTGCCAATGTTTAGCAGAGAGAGTCTTTTAGGAAAAAAAAAGGGTCAAATTCAAAACCAGCTCAAATCACTTCCTGAGTAGAACAGAAAGGTGAATAATGGTGATAGTGAACCAGATTTTAATCCTGAAAGTATCTGTTTTGCACATAGTAAATCTGTCAGAACTCCAGAATCGATGAACATACCTGAGGAAGAAGAGAACCCATGAGTGTTGTGGACAGAGCAGCAACTGCTCCTGCTGCCACAACATACCTGACAACAACAATGAATGACATAAGCTTAGTGAATGTTCGTTTGACATTAACTAAATCCGGCCTGATACTTATAAAAACATTTTATTCCACAGCAAGTACCTGATTATCAGATTTATATTTGTGAGCTAGCATGAAGAGTGCTCTTCCTTCTAATTAACAAAAGTAGATGCACAGCTAGCTATACTACATCTCAAGGGGTACAAACTTATTGATAGTTGTCTTTACATCGCCCATTTCAGATGATTGTCTGCAAATGCACTGGACATGGGAGTGTCGGGGTCCATGGATTGATAAGGTACAATGCCAACTATCACAGCTGAAACAGCCATGTACAAGCTGCTACAAATGAAAAGGGAAAGTCCAATTCCAAGAGGCAGATCACGTTGCGGATACTTAACCTACAAGAAAAAATCATGGAATTTTTTAATCTTCCAAATCTGAACTAAGTACTCTAAGATGCCGTTTCTGGCACTGCAGATATATTATGAAGATTCTCTGATTAACTTTGGTTAAAAACAGCAGAGCCTTTACAGTCACACATACATTGATTATCTGAAAATGTTTGAAATCATAATATCCGATGCTTATGGCTTGTACATTTAAGCAGTTGCACAAAAAAATTGAATCGTTCGCAAAACTAACTCCAAGAATCACATAACGGCATACTGTAAAAACTATTTGCCACACCTCTTCTGCCGTACTGGCAACGGTATCAAATCCAATGTACGAGAAAAACACTGTCGCGGCACCCCCAAGCATGCCATTGATTCCAAAGGGCAAATATCTGAGAGTGTATAAAAAACGACAGGCCTATTATCTCGTAATCACATGTTGATGCATAGTTCACGAAAAAATAGAAATCTTACTATGTTCTTAACTTTTCAGAGGTACACAATGACACTTCCTGAATCATGTAGATGATTGTAGAACTACTTAAATACCAAAGTGGGTCTTACCCTCCCGGTTGTTTATACCCTTGCCAACCAGTCTGGTAACCGACATAAGTTCCAGTGACAATCACAAATATGAGCACGGATACATTTAAAAGAGTCATGATCGACTGCACCATTGTACTCTGCAAGGAGTTACAATCGAACAATATTGAGAAAGTTTCAAGGGAAGCCCCCCTTGGGCCATGAAAAGATGGAACTATGTTAGGTGAGATAGACAAGTTGAAGCAGCCATATAAAAAATGAAGTAGCAATACCTCTTTGATGCCTCTGCAGAGAAGCATTGTTACACTTATGACTAGGAGTGCAGCACATGGATCAACAATGATATTCAACCCAGGTATTGTTCTACGGACTAGTATTGAAGGTAAATTTTCAGCACCCCCAAAGAATGTACCCTGAATCAAAAAAGGTAGGATTCATACTCAGCTCCCCTGTATCAAAAGTCAGAACTTGTCTTTCTTGTGCGATTAGCTATGATGAGGTGGGTTACAATCATTAGATTAGAAACACTAAAATTCCAATTGGAAGATGTTTTTTTCTACATCAAATCCCAGTTTATTTCGAGCATGCAGTGGATTGATTGAAAAGGGGAGGCACATCATTCACAAACACAGATTTGGTGAAGCAAATAGGATATAGATTAAGGTTTTCAGATGTAGTTGAGTTTCCAAATTTTCCTTCTGGAAAGGTCATCATGTAACAAACTAAACTAAACTGAATCACCCATACTTATAAGTCCAATATTTCTTTAAAATTCCGAAGCAATAATTCTTGTAATTAACTATTCACAAATGATAAAGAACTGCAGGGGCATATGTTACTTTTTTGGGTTCAAAAACATCTGTAAATGCTCAAGTCTGGCTTGAAAGAAACAAGTCACATAGTTAGAATCATAACCATACCAGCCTTTGAAGCTCCATGTTTGTAGTTATTCTGTATGGTTTATGTTACCGTGCAGAGAGCTTTTACCATTGGTAACGTACGGCAGGTAAGATTTTTATCTTAATTGTCTCAATAATTTCAAATGCAAGTAAATATAAAAGAGCAATCTTCACAGTGCAGTTACTACTATTTAAGCAGACCATGGATTATTTGCTGGTGCAAGAACTATCTTAAGTTCTGAACTCGGTTCATTCTGTTGAATCAAGGTAATAAATCCATTGACATTCAGAAACATCTTTTGCAGCCTAAATATGTTTAATCTGGTATATTCAAGTGAACTACGTTCCATACCTCATAAATGAAATGATGAGGTACTACTACGTCAGGGTACAATTCAAGTTAGACACTTTTGGGAATACAAGGAAACGATGACAAACTATGAATAAAAACGTGATCTCAGAATGTGACTGCTCTCAGTATAGTCGCAAATTACTTCTGCATGTCTCACAGTTAATCGTAAAATGCTTGATTAAAATTCACCTCCAATCAGTTTCTTTGGGTGCAGCAAGTCTATCACAAAGCAAGTTTATTTTAATTTGATCTTAAAGCAACCAGGTGAACTCCATGTAGATTAACATGTAAACGTACCAAATTAGGAGAAATTCCTCGCGCAACAGCAGCACCTCCTACGGTATACTCCAAAATCAAGGCCCAACCAATAAGCCATGCGATTCTGCAATTAGAAGCGATATATAAAAATAGCTTTTAAGTACATATACAAGAAATGATCTAAGAAATTGACGAAAGAAACAAACTTACCCCTCCCCTACGCAAGTATATGCGTAATGGTATGCGCTGCCTGCAGATGGGCATCGGCTTGCCAGTTCTGCGTAGCAAAATGCTGATAAAGCTGCAGCTACACCAGCTATTAGAAAAGCAGCACTCAATGAAGGCCCCGCTCGGTCTCTCGCAACGGTTCCGACCAGTACATAAACACCGGCACCAATGGTAGAGCCGATTCCTGAAAGTAAAGGGTAAAAACCAAAACTAGTGTTGCATTAACGGCACTCTTCAAGCCTTTGATGAGTAAATAAGGGGCATTGTTGTGGAAACTTGTGGTCATTGCTTTGAAAACCTCTTTTGAGTTGTCCTCAAAAAAATTTTATTTTTTAAAAACATCTTATTTTTTTTAAGGTTTAAAATGCTTATATAAAAAATTGTCAAACATTTTATGATACCATTTTTTGAGGAAACATATCAATTCCATCAATATTTTAAGATATCAGTTTTTGAGAAAACATACCGGGGCAAGCAAAGAATGGGGAGGAGAGGGGGTGGTGGTGGAGAGCACCCATCATCACCCTTGGATGGTATGCACTATCACTAACATGCCAATGATGGTATGGAATACGCTATCCCCTATCCTTTGCCTGATTACACAGCTTCCAAGGCTCAAAAGCCCAGTCACACACCACCCACAAGAGGATCAAAGCTCAAACACGCCTAGTTTCAACTTTGTCACTTTTAAGTATACATGAGAGTTTTAAAGTATTGAAATTTGGAAATGATTCTTTAGTGACCTTTGCACTAGTACTAATGAGTAAACTAGTTCAAACTTGATCACTTTAGTGTATCCATGGGACTTCGAATGTATTGGGGAATAGTATCACTTTAGTGTATCCATGGGACTTCAAATGTATTGGGGAATAGTCTTCGTAGTGACCTTTGCACCCAATAAAATACTTGTAATATTATGGTGAGTTTGTTGGGCCGATCCATAATTGGACAGCTATTTAATGGGGTGTACAGGTCATTAGAACGACTTTTCTCGAGCATAAAGGGTTGTCTTGGCAAATATTTATGGCTCATAGTTTTTACAAGGCGTAATGTGCTGTCCCAAATTCTTTATGGACATTTTATGAGCTATAAACTGCTTTTGAAAAGTTTTATGGACTTCAAGGTATCGTATTGTCTCACGCGTTCAGAAATGATAGTCTATTTGTCATTTCATTTTATGGCTTGTTTCCATAAAACATCTCAAGCACGAAGCTAAAACTATAAACTAAGGAATGAAGGTCTTTGCATGATTTAATCCACTTCAAACATCTGAAGTAAAACGCCAACACGATCCTTTATTGATGAGTAAAGAAGGGGAATTGTTTTTAAACCTTATCGCTTTTAAGTTTCATTGGGGGGGGGGGGTGGTGATTGATCAATGAGATGTTTGCCAATTTTTTGCTCGACACTTAAATTTGTTCTCCTAAGGAACAATGCTCATGAAGAGGACTAGTCAACTTTGCAAGTGGTAGATAACTAGGTGTTACAATAAAACATATTTATATTCTCATAGAAAATTTTGATAGGAAATTGATGCAAGTTGAAAGTTGAAAAGTACAAGAATTGGCCATGTTGGGATTTAAAGAAGACAGGTGTGCTATTCTTTTTATGCCACTAAATGATTTTTTATGTACAAGATAGGTGTGCTACTCTTTTTATGCCACTAAATGATTTTTTATGTACAAGAATTGTGGTTTGATGCATAGCTAAAAATGTGACTATCCATCAAATTTTAAATAGGTCCATCACAATATACTAACGTCTTTAAATAAAGGTTTATTTTGATCAAGAGATTAAAATTTTCATTAAGTTGTAAAAGTAAGCATGCCAGAGTACAAATTTCTTATTTCAAGAAAAAAATTAAAAAAAAAAACAATTTTTTTTTTGGAGCCGATTCGGCTAGCATGACGATGTGCCTAGTCAAGTTGGCTCCAAAAAGAAACTATTAATTTTTTTTAAGTGAATAATAAATTAAATATTTATTTTATTTTTGTAAATTCCTTTTGAAGGCTATACAACTCCATAAACGTTTGATATATACTTTAAAATCCTACTAGATATATTTTTTGAATATAGGTTTATTTGCATTATGAAAATATGTTCATGAAATCGTAAAATTCAATGTTTTTTTTTTAAATTAAATTTTTTTTCTAGAGCTGATTTGGCTAGCATGTCGAGGTGCTAGCCAAATCAGTTCCAAAAAAGGATTTAATTTTACAATTTATAAATTTGTTTTTGTAGGCCAACATGACAGCGTGCTAGATTTTATAACTTCATGAACATTTTTTCATAATATATATAAACCTATATTTAACAAGCAAAGTGTACTTTGATGGACCTATATAAAATTTGATGGCTAGTAAGATTCTAACTATGTACCAAACCATAATCCTTATTTATAGAAAATCATGTAATGGAATAAAAATAGTAGCCTTTTTGTTGAATCATGGGCAGAGAGAAATTCCCAAAACTCGAAAAGATTCAAAATGCCAATGCCCCTTTCAAGCAAATTTGTTGGTTTGGGGGGGGGGGGGGGGGGCATGAATTTTACCTATGTCTTGAGGTGTTCTACATAACAAATTTGAAACCCATGACTTCAAACAAACTGACATTGAATGCTATCTAGAAAAAAGGGAATTGGATAAAAACTTTATACACCATGAAAACTTTTTGAACTTGCAAGTAGATCTTTGGCAAATTTCATGTAGACATAATGTACTGAACTGGTAGATCGTTCAAAGTAAATTTGAACTGCTAAAACCTCCAATAATTCAACCACAAACATCATTTTTTTGCTAGTGGAAACCGATGGTGCCATGCTTTTTTGTGTATCATTGCATGTGCAATACATGCCATATGCCTTACACAAGTATTTAGAGTAGACTAAAGTCTACTTTGATCACACAATTCATACGATTTTAATTTATAGTATTTTTTTTCATTTTTGATTGCTTGTTATTTTTGAAATTTAGCATTTTTAAATTAAAAAATAAACTTACTTCTCACTTGGTTAGGTGATATAAGGTCCATATTCACACCATACATCACCATTCCACACATGTAGGGATGACTATATGAATAACCTTACAATATGGGTAACATAGCTTCATTTTACAAATGTATGACCATTACTAACAATTCCTTGCTACATGAGTTGTACAAATATGTTTGCAATATGGATTTGATACATTAGTATTGATGGCTCTGCAACCCTTACTACCTTGGTTGAGGATGTGTCCCTTGAATCTTTAATGTGATCTTAAGATTCCAAAAACCTCTTTTGACCTTCAATATCCTATATTTTAAAAAACTTGATCTTAATTTTTTTTTTCTAAATTGTCCAACTCAAAATTTTTGTCCATCAATATCATCCTTCTACAAAATTTTGTCATTAACTAGCATGATGACACAATTGATCGATAAATTCAACTACCTCAATCATCTAAATATCTCTACCTATCACGATTAAAAGTTTAGGCTTCAAAATACTTTTTGATATCTGACTATTTCACGAGCCCTGCCGCCTCACTCATCCCATGGAGAAATTTGAGAATGAAGGCAACTTTAAATAAGTAATGAAATAGGACATGTGACAAACTTCATAATTTAAAAAATTCCATGATTTTTTGAGATGATGCCTAGTTTTGTAATGATCATAATGAGCTTCTCAAACTGAAACGTTCCCTTTATCCTCTAAATAAAACGTAAAGTTTCGAATCCTCTATACATTAATAACTTTAATGAGCTACCATTTAATTCTAAACCTTGGGTTTAGAATTATTAACTATGGATTCTCCTAACCATAGTATTTTCTAGTAAAATTAGAGCTGTCCATTTTTTGGAAGTCAAACATCCTTAAAATATTTTATAAAACTGATTCTGTAAAAAACACGCCCAATTGCATTCTCATCCTATGCCGACTCTCAAACATTTGTTAAGAGCTACTTAGAAAACATTGGATAAGAGCTGTCTTCCCTACCAAAACCAGAAAATAGCCAAGAAGAATTTGGAAACCTGAAAACAATAAGTGAACAGTATTCTAATTGGCTCCTAATTATCTGACAAAAATTGAGCCTGGTTCATACCGATTGTCACCAGTTGAGGAACTTTCAGATGCTTCGCTAGCTGGGGTCCCTTTCCTGCTCCTTGTTGCTGGGAACGCTTTCGTCTAGTAAATCTTTGAAATCCCATTGCTCTTTCGGACCATGGAAACGGCATGTCCATTGCTACATCAGCCATATCGTGCTGTCGTTCAAGTGCTCCCTCAATATGTGACGGTGAACCTGTAAATAGATGCGAATAACAAACACAATATGGAGAAAAAAAAGAGGAAGGTATTGGGGCGTTGTTAGACTATCATATAAGGGAGCTAATTGCGTATTTGATATGAGATCGTTTAGCAATGATGCAAAAATTCTACGCGCGATTTTGTCATTATAAGTGGCATGTTTGTGAATAATTCATTTCGTTTAGCTGAGGCGACAAGTTACTCCAATAAATCGCACAAACGAGGATACAGAATAGAACATAATGTATGCGTGAATCTCTGCCTTGCAAACACTGAAACAAGATAATATGCGTGACTTTTTGATGAATATAAAACTGAAACAATTTTTTTTGAGTAAGTTTTCCATGAAGATAAAAGCTTAAACAAATGCCAAGGGTATTAATAAGAACCGAGTGTAAACCATAGACAGACACATCGACGCAGTTTCCTGTAATTGATTGCTGGATCCAAACTAACCTTTAGAGAGATGGATGCGAATTGCAGATTCCGAAAGGCGCTACTGCAGAAACGGAACCTTCGGTCTAGATATGCATTTGGCAGTCGACGCAGCAAAACATATTAAGACTATGCCAATAAAAAGTAGTGACCGTGAATGGTCCAGGAATATTCATAGTTTCATAGTTCAATTTTTTTGAACAGCTATGACACAGCCTTTCTTGTTGTTGATGGAACAGAGCGTTGTTTCTGTTAATAGCAGCAATGTTCTTTATGTTTCTTTCAGGCACTCGTGAAGTGTTAACAATCTGTAATCGGCCACGATTCGTCTTTCAATAAACAAGAACCTATAAGCTACTTATAAATCTCGCTCCAACTTGGATGAATTCAATCCAGAGAGATGCCAAATTCTATGAACATGTGCTTCACTAATATCTTCCTCGATGATAGATAGCAGTTGTACAGAGACAGTACCAAATTACACACATCAATAAAAGCTTGTCATCTGTTTCTTGCGAAAGATCATCTGAAACATCTTCATATTTTACTCAAATTTGGCTCCAAAAGGCTCCCAAAGAAGCTGTGGATGCACTCCAGGCACTCTTTCACTGGAAATTTTGCTTGCTCAAAAAATTTACCTCAGATCCAGCTCAAGAGACATGCCTGGAGTGCAAAACCAGGATCAATTCGAGCGTATTTATGAACAGAAATTGCTATACGCCTGCTCGAAAATCAAAATGAATCCAAGCGTTTTTATAACACAAAATCGCTTAACGCTTGCTCGAGAAAGCAACGAGGAGGAGCAGGAGGAGGAGGAGGAGGAGATCGTCACGACCACGTTTGCAGTTTGAAGGGCACGTTTTCCGTTCCAGATGACGGGTGACATTCTTACCTTAGCATACGCTTCATCTTTCTCCTTTCAATCTGACGGGCGGCACTTTTTAATAGCATTCATCTTGACATGACACTTCATCTTCTTTCCTTCAATTGAAACGTGGAAAGAATGTCAACCCCCTTCTCCCCCAAAATAGCGGAGTCGTTTGAAATGCTGATAAATCCAATTTTATAACGCAATTTCAAATCTATGATTTGCCTAATTAGCCCGCTAACTTTAGAGCTAAAATATAATAAACAGCTAAATTTAGCCCTTATTCGGACAACGGCGTACGTTATCTAATACTATAGCCGTGTTGTGGGGCCATCCACTCCTTTAACACGCATTTAAATTGAAGGGCATCTCTAGACAAACAAACACACATACATTACATCTTTGGCCCTGCCTTAAGAGTAGGCCCAAAGATTTCAATGAAAATCGAAGCAAGGTCGCTATGAAACCTCGATCAACCTTAATCCGATGCCAAAACCAGGGATTTATGTAAAGAGTTTGAGAACTACAAAGAATTCGAGAGGGCACTCTCCCCATATGTCATTAGCCCTTGCCTCCATAATTTGGAACCATGTAGGATGGCACTCCAACAGACTTGAATAGAATTTAGAACTCGCACAAGTCAAGCTCTCTATACATGTACAAAACAAACTTTGGAAAGGTCCTCATATTAACTTCTAAGGGGCATAAAGGAACAAGATATTATATCAGGAGGAACTCTATGGGATCCTAATATTGTAGCATGGTCCTGATGTAATTTTCTAGGCCATGGGAACCGCCTTTGAGAACCAAGGATTACATGGTTGTTATACAATTGCTTTATACATATGATGTCTTAGAAGTTCCTTACGATTGAATTTTTTTTGTAAAGTATGTTTGTTATGCCTATGGAAGGTGTCGGACAAAGGACATTCTACCCGGTAAGGATTTCCAGATTTGTCGGGCCTCGCCTAAATTTTTTTGAAAAGCCAAACCAGGCTTAATGTTCTGTGTCCGACACTTTCCATTGCGTAATGGGTACCTTTGACTTTTTTTCACATGGATTTTATGAAATATAATGAGTACTTTGACCCTAACTGACCACTCTAAAGATGTCATGTGGCAGCCGTAAAGTGGAGCCTGAGGCGATGGCTGGAAAATGCAGCCCGAGGAGAGAAAAATGCAACAAAGGCATTTTAAGAAAAAGACATGAATATTTTGCTTTTTAAGATGCTCAAAAACCAAGCATAATAAGCAAAAGGTATCCATTACTTATTAAAATTGTTCAAACCTTGTAATGGTATTGGGCTTAGGACTTAATCTTAATACATAAAGTCGATATATGGGCGGAGCCTCATGACCTTGGCTACACATCTTACAACATGTTTATGCATGTGAAATAGCTTGTCATATTCTCATTGGCGTCCAACCTGATATTCATCATTTTACTTCTAAGAAATAAAATGCATGAAGGATTTGTAATCTCATACTATCTTATTAGTGCATCCCACGCTTGTCTTGTGGTAGTAGCATCGCTTATATGTGCTATTACATGGTCCTTCACTAATAGATTGATAATGGTGAGAGCTCTTCTCACCTTTTAATTTTATGCCTTTACGTCAGCTTCAATCATGGGATAGGCTTCCTCACCAGTAATAACCTCCCAAATTTCTTTCTCCATGAGAATATTTTTGAGCTTGAACTTCCAAGCAATGAAATTGGATACACCATCGCTCGTCTCTCTAAGTACGACTTCCTCCATATTGGACATGGCTCCAAAAAACTGCTCGTTTATGGTCAGGAATTCAATTTTTTATGCAAAACAATTGCAATGCGACACTCTAGACTTTTTCTAGATGAAGTCTAGCCACCTTCCACAAATGCACCAAATTTGGCCTTGATCGGCTTTCCGAGCTTCAAAAACTGCCAAATTTAGTGATTTTGGCCATTACTAGTTTTTCGAGATATGGAATGGTGAAAATTCCTCGTGGAATGGAGGTTCTCCCTAAAAAATAACATTTCTCTATCCTCTTGACTATAGGAGAGTTCACCAGCTAATTGCTGCCAAAAATTTGGCCAAAATTGGAGCTCTTTTGGCCCTAAACCCTTTTAGTGAGAGTTATTGGGGAAATAGTGAAAATGACCTAAAACTTCACTATGAAATTTTTTTAACACTTCAAGGAGAAGGACCCTTGCATGTTAGAAATCAATAATAAGCTTCATTGTTACTGTTACAATGTACTTTACTATTGCCAACTGTTACCAGCTGTAAGCTAGACTACTAGTCAACTCCTAGTTTTCTCTCTCTATTTATTAGGGTTTATTGTACTCTACTATTACATTTAGTTAGTAATGTTTATGGTGTGTGTTCTTCCTCCTCCTTGTGGTGATTGCTTATTGTGATTGATTGATAATGCTTATCTGATTATTGACATGGTATCAGAGCCCGATAGTCTTGCGTGCCTGATCAATGGATACAACTTGTCACATGCTCTACAATGAAGTGAGAAAGTCCTTCACAGGAGGTGAAAGCTTGGAGAGGCAAAAAGTTGGAGGAAATCCTTTCTTGGTGTATTTTGTAGGTTTTGGAGCTCAGAATCATCAGTGGGGAACGAAGACACAGTCCCGGAGGCATCAGAAAGGCCAAGGTAGCATCAGACAGATTGAAAATTTGTTGAGTTGGGAGACTTTTACAATACTCCCAAGTTTTGTGTCAGAAGTGCCATTTGTGAGAGAAATCTCTCATTTGTTTGTTTGGGGAATTGCAAATCACACTAGACAGTGCCTAGTAATGCCATTCACAGTTATGAGGCATTTAGGAACTGAAAAATTGTGATTTCATTGAGTTTTAGCCTACTTTTGTGATTTTGTGTGAAATTTGTGCAAGCAAGTAGGATAGGTTTGAAAAACTTAGTATTCTCCATCATTTGCAGTGAGAGTAGTGTTGGGAGATAACCAACTACAAGGAGAGTTGGATTCATTCCATAAAAAATTGTTGATTTTGGTGGAGATTTGAGTGAGAAACAGAGTTTTTTTTGGCAAAGAAGCAATGTTTTGTAGGTTTGCTGGCTGTAAATTGTTGCAGGAAGGCCTCTGGTACGGCCCGAAATGCCGAAGATAGCTCCGAAACGCTTGTTTTGGGTCCGAAATGCCACTACATCCCCCCACCCGAAATGCTACCCTTCTAGGCCGAAACGCCCCGAAACACCTTCTGAAATGGCTGTAGATGTGCCGAAATGCCTCCAACCTCGCAAAACACCTCCGAAACGCGGGTCTGCGCGCCCAGTTCATTTAAAAATTTTTAAATGTATAGAAATGCCCTTCAAGCAGTTGAGCAGTGAGTGTGCACCATTCCGAGTCTGCCACGTGTCAGAAAGAAGAGGCAAAATCAATCTGGACCGCCCATGAGTCCCAGATCAACGACTGAGATTTTGTGAAAAATCTGCTCTTCAAATTTCACTTCAAATTGAAGGGTCCCACAGGTGCTCCTAGCTTTTGGGACTGGCCCATATTTCCTAAGGGCTTTGTTCATTGGTTGTTTTTGCAAGAAAGCAGAAAATTGAGTGATGTTTTGACCTAGTTGAGGAGACTATTTTTTGGATCTGATTAGACAAGAGCTATGCTGGTACAAAGGGCTACGCACTGATATAAAAATCTTTGAAATCAGAGATATGTGCGTGATGGAGGAAATCTCCAAAAATGATAGTTTGTTAATAATTGCCATTTTTTAGACTTAAGGGCAGTTTTAAGCCTTTTTAAGGCCGAAATCTTCAAATTGGCATAACTTTCTATCCATAGCTCGGATTGGAAAGTGGTCACAGACGTCATTTGTCAATTTTGCAGTGAATTTTCCATTTTTGTAGTCATTTTTGAGATCTGGATTCATTTAAGTGCAGTATTGGAAACTCTAAGCGAGAGCGTCCTCAATGAGTCAAGCAAATTGGAAGGAGCCGACAACCATGCAATTTGGAAATTCAAATTGAAGAACCTTTTGATGGAAAAGGAGCTATGGGAGATCGTGACATGTGAAGAGACAAGGCCATTAATTGAATAAGATCAGCGAGCATTTGACAAGAAAAAAATGGAAAGCACATAATGTCATCAACTTGTCAGTTAGAGATGCAATTATTCCCTACATTTCGGATTCGGAAGGACCGAAAGAAGCATGGGATACGTTGAAGACATTGTTTGAGACCACAAACACATCTCAAGTGCTATTTCTGAAGATGAAGCTGCACACATTACGAATTGATGATGGTGCAACCATTGCCGATCACCTATTGAAGGTAAATAGATCCGTGATCAATTAGTCACTATTAGAGAGCGATTTCAGGATCTTGAGATCGTGAAATTGACATTGAACAGCTTGAGTGAGTCACATTAGATGTTTGTGACAAGTATAGCCACATGGGAGAATCTTTCAACCTATGAAGAATTAGCTGGATTGCTTTTGTAGGAAGAATAACATCAAGAGAACTTGAGTCATTGCAACATGGGATTTGATCAAGCCTGTTGCAGTCAAAGGACATGGTGGCAGATTTGGTCATAGAAGACAACAATCAAGAGGTGGAAATTCAAATCATGGATCATTCCAACAATTCCAAGGACAATCTAATGATGGTCCAAATCGAGGCAATTGGCATCAAGGTTGAGGTCAAGGACACGACAATCCAAGGTAGAAGAAACCTGGGAATTGTCGATATTGCAACAAACCTGGTCATTGGGAGTGTGAGTGCTTCAAGAAACAAAGTCAGTCAACTCAGTTGAAAGGCAAATGGCAGGTAGGCAATTATGTTGATCAATACAAGGATGATGTAGGTGATGTGAAGAATTGAAAAAGATTATCTATGTTAGATATAGGGGTTTTATGTTTTTTACATCAAGCATCTAGGTGTAGGATGTTGATAGGAATAAATTTGGCATAGATGGAAAATTATGCATTTCCACTTGTAATGCCACTATTGAGCCAAAATAGAGTAAGAGGCTAAACACGTGCCAATTAGAGTGTAGACAAGTGTAAAGTTTTTGTTTGATGAATTCCAAGAGGTCCAATAGGATTTAGAGGTGGAACTTTGTGAGGTCCAATAGGAAATTGAGGTGTGCTTGAATATAGTCCAATAGAATTAAGAGGTGCATGGATCAATGATCCAATAGGATCAAGAGGTGACAAAATATGGTCCAATCATAGTTAAGCATAGTGGTAGCTCGTGGACCTACTAGTATCATTGTACTCCTCATTTTGAAGCTAATTGATTTGGTGATTTCATGGATTTTGTGAGTTATTGGATTTCTAGCTTTCTCTCTCTACTCGAGAGCTCATGATGCATTTTCTCTCTCTACCCGAGGAGAGCAGCTTGTTTTTACTTAGATTATTTTTTGAGTACTTCCCACACGTGTGAGTGAGAGTTAGAAGTGATTGAATGCATGTAGTAGTGTGTTTTTGCCATAGGAATCAAGATTGATCTTGAATCTCAATCTAGTCTTGATCTTGGTGCATCTACACACCTTAGGAGAACACAAGTACATGTAGTGGACAGTCCACACGTGTGAAATTCAACATGGTATCAGAGCCTACCTAAGGTTACCATGCATTTTGATCCATCTAAGTGGAAAAATTTTCATCAATCTTGAGCTAGAAGTTGTCAAGGCCCATTTTCCTAGCTATCTTGTTCAATCTTGGATCAAAAGAGATCAAAAGGACATTGATTGGGTCTGACCTGGTACTGTACGGAATCAGGTGCTCAGACACGTGTGAGGAACATCCAATTTCAGTTTGGAAGTTCTCTCTCATGTTTGATCCATTTATCTTGCTTGATAGCTTGTTTTGAAGCTATTTTTGTCTAGTTTCTGTTGCACTCAGTTCATTCCATTTGGTTGAGCCAATCAAAAGTTATAAGCTTTTGAAGAGGGTTAGGTAGGGCACCTAGACCTGGGTGGACACATTTGGTTTGGTCAAGAGATTGCTTGGTTGATCCAAAATCACAGTTGTATGCTTGCCAATCTCATCTATATGTGATCTAGGCACTGTTTTGAGATCTTAGCCATTTTGTTTCATGCAATATCATTGTATTTGAGTCAAATTTGCTTTCTTAGTGTATTTCACACGTGCTAAGAGTGTTAGATCCTAAATTTGCCTATACTCCATCATTTGATGTGAAATAGATCTTGTTTTAGAGAGATTTGAGTAGCTAGTGAGAATCAATTCACAAATAGTTGCAAGATCTTTCATAGGAGGAGATAGTACTCAATTATTGGATCCTATTGAAAGTGTGTAACAACATTTACTGTTCATCATTTGAGTTTTCTTCACTTCAAATGTCTTCAATGGGTTCATCCTTGTTGGAACCAAGTGAAAGATTGACCACTTCAAATTATTCAATTTGAAAAATGAGGATGGAGTCCATCTTGATCCTTCAAGACGTGATGGACATAGTTCTTGGCCTTGAAGAAGAACCACAAGTTCTTCAAGAGGTTCAAAAATACAAAAAGAGAGCTAGGATGGCTCTCTACTACATTAAGATGAATGTCTCTAATGAGATATTGAGGGAGATAGGTACTTGTACAACAGCCAAAGAAGCTTGGGATTGTCTCAAGACTATCTATGAGGCTAAGAATACCTCTAGGCTTCTCACTCTTTGGAATCAAATCTTTCAAAGTAGCCAAAAGAGTGATGAGAGTGCATCTAGTTATGTTTTGAGAGTAAAAGATATTCATAGAGAGCTTGCTTGCATTGGTGATTCCATCAATCAAAATGAGCTAGTTCAAGTCATTCTCAATGGCTTGAGAAGTGAATTTGATAACCTTGTCCAATCCTATGCCATTAAGGAGGAGATACCAAGTTTGGAGGCTCTCCAAAGTGTGCTAATTTCAGAAGAATCAAGACAAGAGTACAAGCTCTTGAGGATGGACAAGCTTTCTCTCACTCATAATGATGGCAAAGCTCTCTTTGCCAAGGATAAGCACAAAGGGAGGAGCATCAACCAACATCAACAATCCTCAAGCAAGGACAAAGTCAAATCCAAAGACAAAGATGAGGAGGAAGATGATTCCTCTAATGCTTCATCATCCAAGCTCAAGAAGAAGAAGATCAAGTGCTTTTATTGTGGCAAGAAAGGTCATTATGCCACCAATTGCTTCAAAAAGAAGAATCAACTCAAGCAAGCCAATATTATCAATGAGAAGGAAGACACTATTGCAAGTGATGGAGAGGGATCTCTTATGGTCTCTAGTTTCTCATCTACTCCTTTCAAGAAGGACGGCCTATGGTATACTGATAGTGGAGGCTCTTCACATATGTGTAGCTCCAAGGACTCTTTCTCTCCTATTGCACCTTATGATGGAGTCAAGAAATCAATATACACTGCAAATGATTTTGAATGTCCTATTGAAGGCATAGGGAACATTCCCTTGAAGCTTGCATCCTCTAAAGTTCTTTCTCTCTCTAGAGTTCTTTATGTACCCAAGCTTACCAAGAATCTTATTTGTGTTGGCCAATTGCTTGATAATGGCCTTGATGTAAAATTCAATGTTGATACTTGCACTATCAAGAAGAATGATGAGATACTTGCATTAGGATCTAGATTTGGTGGCATCTATAAACTAGATCCAAATGAGTATGTGAATGCTTGTAATGTTGCTCTTGTGAACAAGCTCTCTATGGAGGAATTATGGCATAGGAGGTTGGGACATCCCAACTACAAATCCATGCTCTCTATGGTCAAAGAATCCAAAGCTATTGGCTTGCCAAAGTCACTCTCCAAGAAGATCAAGCCTTGTGAGGCTTGTGCTATTGCTAAATCTCACAAAAAGCCATTTACAAGATCTTCTATCAAAAGCAAGCATCCTTTGGAGTTAATCCACTCGGATGTGCATTTCTCATCAACTACAAGCAAGGGAGGAGCCACTTGTTTTGTTACTTTCATTGATGATTACACAAGATTCACTTGGATCTAGCTTCTTGCTTCAAAATCTATGGTGTTTGATCATTTCCTTATTTTCAAAGCTTATGTAGAGAAGCAATTCTCATTCAAGATTAAAGCTCTTAGAAGTGATGGAGGTGGTGAATATATCTCCAATAAATTTCAAGATTTTTGTGAGCTTGAAGGCATTAAAAGAGAGTTTTCTTGTGCCTACTCTCCATCTCAAAATGGAGTGGCCGAGAGAAAGAATAGATCTCTATGTGAATGTGCAAAATCTATGAGAATTGAGGCATCTTTGCCCAAAGATTTTTGGGGAGAAGCCATTAATTGTGCAAATTATCTTTGCAATAGGCTCCCACATATAGCTCTTGGAGGAAAGTCACCATATGAAATCTTATTTTTGAAGAAGCCTAAGGTTGATCACCTTAGAGTTTTTGGATGCTTATGCTTTGTCCATATTCCCTTGGAAACAAGGAAGAAGGAAGATCCTAGTGCATGCAAAGGGATCATGGTTGGATACTCATCCACCAAGAAGGCCTATAGAGTCTTTATACTCTCTACTTCTCAAGTTATTGAAAGTAGAGATGTTGTCTTTCATGAAGATCAACACTCATCATTTGAAGAGGCCGAGATCAAGAAATTTATGGATGCATCATCAATTATTGATTTTGAAGACAATCATGATGTGATGGGGTCAAGATTTGAAGAAGACTCTCCTCGGATTTTTTCACCAAGAAGATCCATGAGAGATAGATCCGAGCTTAAGAGGCTCTCATATGTTGACAAAGGCAAACAAGTGGATCTTGATTCCACTAATTATGTTTTTTATGTCTCTCATGAAGAGCCAAAGAATATACAAGAGGCACTCAATACCAAGGAGTGGTATGATGCCATGAAGCAAGAGTATGATGCATTGATCACCAACAATACTTGGGAGCTTGTGGATCCTCCATCCAACAAGCATGTGATTGGTTGCAAGTGGGTATTTCGAATCAAGTTCAATCATGATGGCACCATCAAAAGCATAAAGCAAGATTATGTGCCAAAGGATTTGCTCAAATCCATGGTCTTGATTATGAGGAGACTTTTGCACCCGTTGCAAAGATGGTGACAATAAGAATTCTTATTTCTCTTGCTTGTTTTTTCAAGTGGAAGGTGTTCCAATTAGATGTATCCAATGCTTTTCTAAATGGTTATCTTGAGGAGGAGATCTATATGGAACAACCTCAAGGATTCATCAAGGATGAGTCCAAAGTGTGCTTGCTCTTCAAAAGTCTTTATGGACTCAAGCAAGCACCAAGATCATGGTATTCAAGACTTAACTCTTTTCTTATCTCACTAGGATTTACTCTTAGTGACTATGATCCTTCCATGTATCTAAAGTTTGT